>CAXKVY010014673.1:10000-25570 GCA_964058915.1 Tetropium fuscum | reverse complement strand
TATATCTAAGCCTAAGATATACCAGATGTCCTGGTATATCCTAAGATATACCAGATGTAAATCTTAGGAAATCAAGGTCCAATGCAAATAAAACTAAAATGGGACCCTCTTGAAAACACCCCTTTTCCAATAAATAAATAAATTTTAAAATTGATTTATAAATGTCGAAGTTATGAGGTAACAAATATACATACAATAAGAAAAAACATACAGTCGAATTGAGAACCTCCTACGTTTTTGAACTCGGTTGAAGATAGATTTAAAACATATTTTCATATATTTAAATTTTCATTTGTATTTAAAAAACAGATACCTACCTAATAAAGAAATAATATAAGTATAAGTATGAGAGTATAAGTATATAGTATAAGTTTAAGAAAATTGGCCTTACTTAATGCCCGTTCCGTTTAATAGTAGAATATTTAAAATATATAAGTAATATAATATATAATATAAAATATATTTTTAGATAATATATTCTGATAATAAATTATTTTTAAATTTACTTATATATTTACATTAAAATATATTTTGAACCTAACGTATCGAGTATGTGATGTACTCCAATGTATATAAAACCAACCATGTTCATTTGAAAAACGTATGTTTTTTGTGCGTGTAATTATTAAAATTAGTTAAATTACGAAACTCCCGCCTTATTATAATGATAGTGAACATAGAATAAGCACGGCATTGGTAACGTTACACGGGATTGTGTGCAACTGCGGATTCACACAGGTTGTCGTGAATTAGTAAATTCCACTATCGTGTATAATAACTCAGGCACAACTTACCGCAAACATGAGAATGCATCATTAATACGCTTACACGTTGCACTAGCTATTCAGTGAACGGTTTGATTTATGAGTGAATTTTAAGTACATGAGAATATTGAAGCCTGAATTGCGCTTCATAATTCAAAATAATTATAAAAATAAAAAAATACGAGAAAATTAAGCAATTAACATAGACATTTGATATATATAGGTGGGGTTTCCTACCCTCCAGGGCATATTCAAGAGTGGGCAATAAAAGTTTGCCTAAGCTAGCTCAGATTTATATAATAAAAAGAAATAAAGTTCGGTGGATACCGAGGTCACTAATTCCCAGTGGACGCCACTAACCATTGCGCTACCAAGTCAGATGGTTCCCAACTATACTGGGTATCGATCCTATTCTCGGCACTCTATAATTTTAGTGAAAGAAAAATAAAAAAAGTATACTAATATCTAAGTTTATTCCCACTGTTTAATCGTTGTGTACATAACAGTTAAAATGAATATAAATTATATTGCCTATGAATCGAATTGCATATCTATATGAATCAAATTTAGAAATATATCGCATAAATTTAAAAATATAACCCATAAATTTTATAAAATAAGAGATTATATACATCTACGTACTACCTGTGTCGATCAGGGTGCACGTTGACCCTCACAAACAATATTTAAAAAAATTAAATAGGACTATGCCTACATAAACATACTACATAAGTAGCGGAAGTATCCAGGTATATGCGTGTTAAATTTAGCCAGCGGCTTTACAAAACTAAACATACCGTACAATCAACGTAGCGGTAGCATTCAGGTATTCGTACACTATAAAAATAATTTAAGTAAAGTGAAATATAATGAAATTTTAAACATTAGCCAAGGGCTCGAAATAATTAGATATGGACACACACTAGTAATACAAAAAATTATTAAAAGAGGTGCTCTTTAAAGTACACTTAAACTATAAGCTTATCTTATTAGCTTAAAATGACAAGCAAGTCTTCTAGTGAGTCTAGTCTCTCCAGTATACAAAGCTACGTGTAGTAGCCGATAGATTTCACACCAGTGGAGGCAGCTCCAACGAAGGTTTCGGGTGGAAAGAAAGTTAGTGAATAACGTAAAACAGGTGGAAGTGTCAATGACCGTATCTAAGTAGAGTGGCCGAGTATCTATGGTATCCAGGTGTCTAGGTATAGGTGACCAAGTACAGGTGAAGTTACAAGAAGGAGTGAACTTGCACTCGACGCAAGAAGCACTGCAAAACAGACTGATAAGTTTGCGTCCTTACGGGTTAAAAAAATGAGTTTAAATGATCAAAACTACTTATAGAACTTACTTAATTGATGTAAAACGGCTTCGGAAAGTGGCCTAGCAATATGGCCCTCAATCAACACTAAGAATTAACGTAACGCAGGGTCTAGAGGACACAAAAATATCTACCTCGGATATTTGGAAGTTGGTAAACTAGGACCGTTGATCGAAGGAAAGAAGGATCTATGAAACTAGGTCAATCCATCTATATTTCTGGTGATAAATTAACTCCTATATAAAAAGTCTATTTGGAAGACACATTTTTGTCACTTTGACAGCGATAAAAAAGATGCAGCGTTTTTTATCACCGATAAAAATGCCAGCTCCTCAAAAGCAGTAGTCGCACGTTAGTCTAAAATCTGTCCTAACAGCTATAATTTTTAAGTATTGTGGAAACTATACTGTACAATATGAGTCGTTTCGGGAAAATTTCGACTGAACAAATTACAAATAACAGAAAAATCAATTCACACGAAATCGTCAATTTGGAAACAATTTATGGAGTTTTGACAAATCCAAAATACGAATTCTCCGAAATAACTTCTTTACAAAATATAGCAGATATGTTAAAGGATTGGAATTAGAATGTGAAAAAAAAACTAGAACATATTCCAGAGAATATTCAGTTAAAACAATCTGGAATTCAACTGCGAAATTGATTTAAGATAACTTTTTCATTGAGCAATATTAAATTGTATCCTTTCACCGACAAAACTTTTAAAGAAGTACGTGATGCAAGAAGCAGTAAACGAAAGGAATTACAAGCTTTTCTAGAGGAAAGAAAGGCTTCTGTAGCAATATACAGACAAGTCATATGAACCACAAAACGTTCATCAAGATTAAACCATTTTGAATCATCAAACTTACTGGAGATATGGTCAAATTTTTTTGCAAAAGCAAAAGTTGTAGCTGAATCTTAAGCAAGTGTTTTGCAGCCTTTGAAAGCTCTCTTTGTCTTTATTTAATATTCCAGACCAATAGGCTATTACGTCATATATGCTACATAGCTTAGTACCAACGAGTCACATAACTTGAGTTTAACGTCAGTGCTAAGAATATCCCTATGAAAATATGCTTTTAATTTACACTAAGATTTTTGTAGTATATTAGAGCTGGTGTAGAACACCGTTAACTAAGAATGTTAATTAATATGTTTCCAATATTATAATTCTGAAGTACAAAAATATATCTTTCGAGGAAAAACCACAAAGTTGATATTGATATTTTAAACGAGTTATACGCCTAAAGCAAAGTTTGACAAGTAGAAGTGTAGGGACACTTATTACATTATTTAGAAAATCACCAGACTTTATTTACTTCCTACTTAACCTTAATGTTTTCATAGTTTAAATGATGAGGCGAGACAACGAACTAAGTGCACATTTCCTTAAATATTTTAGTTTTCTGATATAGTTCAACAAAAATGAGGATATGTTACGCGCTCTGAAAACCGCAGACATTATTGAACGCCATTTTCCTATTTAATCCAGATATTTTAGAGTATCATAAAATTCAGGAAATATTTTACTGTCGTCATTTAATATGTTTATAGATCTTTTATAACTAAAATTTTTATTTGATTGTATTAGTCGTATTCAAACATGTTGACTGCAATGTTGTATCCAATATTATCGGCAATTTTTAATTTAAAGGTTATCGGTTTTTTTAGCTACTTCGAATTTCTGTTGAATTAAAATGTTTTTTAATAAAACTGTTAGATTTAAAAGTTATTGGCTAGCATTTTAATTTCATAGTTATTAATCTTTTTATGATTATTTGAAACTATTTCTCAATTTATGTTTGCTGTAAAATGTTTAATATAAAATTTGAAACAATCACTATATGCCTATTAATGTTTGTTTAATTAAAACGTTCAATCTAAATATTTCATTTGAAATTATCAACAAACATACAAATTGGGCACTGCTGTATATTGTGGATGTCTATTACGAATACCTTAACATGCTGTGTGATGCCAAAGTTTACGGAATTATCAGTTGTGTCACGCGCGGTGACATTTACGGGGCCAGTCTCAGATTTCCATCAGGTGTATGCTTCGGTTTCAATACCAGGGTTGTTGCTAATGCACACAACAAAAACGGAATTTTATGAATGTAATAATATTTATAAACGGATTTGTCTCAAACTTGAAACTTTGCGGTGTTTACGGTCACTCAATACAATTTATGAAACTTATAAAAATCAAAATGGCGGAATATCGAATTTATTTGTCTCAAACTTGGTACCTGGGGTTGCTTAAAGTTACTGGGCTCATTTGGTTGCCTTTTAACGAGCCCCATACATTATGCTTGGTGGCGAGGGTTTGATGATGGAGGCAGGAGGTGGACAGTGGAATTTTGAAAAAACTAAAAACTACAACATAAAAATAGGTAAATAAACTTTTAACTTAAACGGTTTTATTCTAAATCATCAGTTGTAATAAAAACTATTAAATAATTATAATACAAACCTGGACTTTCCTGAGATTCTGACGTCAGGTAAGAAATTGTGCAATGCTAGCAGTGTTTTCTTCTCATGAGGGATGGACTAAAATAAAAACGTGGAGCCCATAAAAACCATATTTCAAATGCGCCCCACGTTTTTATTTTAGTCCATCCGACCTGAGAAGATAGCACTGCTAGTATTGCACAATTTCTTACCAGACGTAATCAAAGATAACATGATTACGATAATCAAAACATGAATACAATAATTTAGGATACTATTTATATAAAATGTAATTGTTCTTTACAGAATTTGCCCTCTTGTAATTTTGTGTCTTATACTCGTACATCATACAAACGGAAAATACCATTTAAATTGAAGAATAAGCAGATGTGTCGTCTGAGTAGTTTCCTTGGAAAATTAAACAACTACAACCAACACCAAAACACTTTCACTTCGCTCGACGCGCGTTTCGCGTTTCGGTTCAGTTTTTAATCGTCTCCGGATGATGCCAACTTGGTTGGCGAAACGCGCGTCGAGCGAAGTGAAAGTGTTTTGGTGTTTGTGGAAACTACTCCGAGTGTTAAAGTTACATCAAAGGTTCCAGCCCTATCCAGTAGTAACTACAACCAACTAATTTTGTCAGAAAGATACAGTACCCCAAAAAAATCACTAATTTAGGAACAATCTCGTGCGATTTAGGTATGTATGGATATAGGCCAGGCGACAAGGGGTTCTAGATGGAAATAAATGGCGGCTAGTTGCAATACACAGTTTATTCTCTTTGTTTTGATGTGTTGAATACTATACTAAATTTGCACGGTCTATAGATTCCGGATTTGGCCGCCATATTGGAAAATTCCTTATAAAATTATATATATGGATTTTTTAAAATAACTCGGTCTGTGTGCACCGTACAGAAAATTTTCAAATGAACGAAAATAAAGCCAATTAAATTCTCTACTAAAAATATCTAATTCACTGGTTTAGTAAATAAACAGGTTGCCAAGATATAGACGCTTAAATGCAGAACATAATTATACCGTATTTATAGAAATTAGTGCTTTTCTTGGGCTCATTTTCACGCCACCTAGCGGTAGAGCACCGGGCGTGTTTTTCTTTGAGTGGTTTCCTCTATAGACCTAATCCACATTATTGCCTTTGTAAATGTTCTAATGTGTGTATTTACATAATATGCTTTACTAATTTCACAATTTTTTTTGGACCTAGAAAGTTGATCAATTGACTCTTCAATGTTTTCACCATCAAAATGTTCGGCTGGTTCTTGTTCATTGTCTATTTCTTCGACATTTTCACCGGTCATTAATTCTTCTAATCGAGAATCGATGTCTTCGTCGTCCGCTGGATCTTCAACAATAATAGTTTCAGAATTTGAATACGCGCTTTCCTGTAACGAAGCACACACTATTGAACAGTGTAATCCTGAATGAAACACATCCAAACAAAGAGAATAAACTGTATTGCAGCTTGCCCCCATTTATTTCTACCTAGACCTAATAACAACGACATACCCGACTGGCCTAATAGCGTCATCTCGTGAACAACCACGTATAGATATCGACCATATGTTAATAAAATACTTCCCGTATAACATACGTCGAAACTGCCGCAGGAATTCAGCTAGGAAACAGCATTTTTCTTCTCTGTTTTAAGGTCGTTCACTCTACAAACTATCCTTTGCATACGACTATTGATCGCACTACCTACGATCTCCATAAAAATCAGCTGTTGGAACTGGGCGAATTGACTATTTCCGTCTACAATGTGTATGCTCCAAACATCGCGAAGCGGTTTTACAGTTCGTTGTGGCGCCATAATCCTGACCTTGCCTCTGGCGCGTCGCCTCACCGATCACACTGCAGATACCATTTGCTCGCAAAAACGTTGTTATCTCCGATACGAGGCAATTATCCTCGGATCATGGGCAATTAATTATCGTTAAAACCGCGTTTAATTAATTTTTGGTACGTCCACACCGAGAATGAAAAGATGAGGCGGGTAACGCCGTCGCTGGTGCCTCTCCGAGATTTTGTTTAGGCGCACAATTGCGAGGATCACTGTATCTTGTGGTGAATCCCGTGGATGTAATTTATGATTTATCCTGCAGGAACAGGTGCTAGTAAAATGTAATAACGTCAAATTGCTTTCATGAGAAAATGTATATACAATTCTCGTCATCAGCAATTCCACTCCATCATATTTTTTTTAGTAGGTGACGTACCAATCCTTCATTTTTCCGCGGGTTTTAAATATTTCCGGTACATAAATATTTCCATTAATTTTGTTTGCGCTTCATATTATACCTAGCATATATTTACCTGTATTAGTGTGGTGTGTTCTGTTTAATTATTGCAATCCGTGTGCCTTTTAGTGAAGGAAGCAAGAGACTGGTTTTAAGTTGTTCCATAAAGTATCCTGAATATAACCTACCCGGTTAGACATCTGAAATTTAATGCCGGAGCGAGCGGTTGGTGAAAAAGGGCTAAAAAATTATAGACGCCGACTGGTTATGATAGAAGCTGGTAATTGAGCGGAAATCATTCATATTTGTTTTGTGAACTATGAATAGCAAAGAACTTCAAAGCTAATAAATATATCCACGGTGGAAATTGGATTTTTTTCGAATTTTCGAAAAAACAATTAATACATAAGACCAACAAAAGATTTTAGTTTTTACTAAGCAAGCAATTTCTGTATCACTCCCTCTTTGAATGCTTCAGAACCCTATTGTATATGTAATTCAATATTCTCTAGCACATAGCTGGTGAAAGTAGTTGTTTTTCAATAGGTTCAACAAGATTTTATGCATTTAAAGTTTAACTTCTGGATATGCCTAATGCTTTTATATATAATATGTTCAAATAGAACAAATATAAATAGTAGACTAGGTTTGTGCATTCTAAGAATTTGAGTTCCGTCAAAAACTAATGTCATAAAACGTCACTGCAAGTATTGGAGTATTAATAATTTAAATTCAAGTCTAAATGATGAATGAAACAGATCGTACACTGCTCTGAAGATCCTCAATAAAGGTGAAAGAACTTGTACAACTTCTAAGTGGTTCGTTTCCGTGTGTATGTCCAGATATAGCACTGGTAAGTGTATCTTCCTTCTTGTTCGTCTATTTGCTTATTTCTCTATGTAATGAAATGCCACAAACCCAAGATTACTTTTCACAAATATATATATATATATATATATATATATATATATATATATATATATATATATATATATATATATTGTTATGGTTATTGTATATTGGTAATTTTATTTTTTTTGTAATATGAGCTCTATTAAAATGTTCACTTACGCAGGTAGGAAATTTACATTAAAAGCTTTTATATTTATCATATTATAGTCATGACTTATTTATTCAATATAAGGTACCTTATCATTGTCTATTGTAGACTCGTAATGCTTGTACTTTTAAACTTTCCTATTTTTACGGCTATCTGGCATACTTTACAGCATCTTCCGTCTCCACCTTGACTCTCTGGAACTGGAGATCTGAATAAAATTATGAATTACCAGTCCTATCTTTGGTCCTTATTCTCAATCAGCAATCAAATTTTATATCCACCTCACATTTCTTTTTAGAATTCGTTACGAAGTTGAATTAAGTATTCCTCTCCTATTTTTTTTTCTTCGTTTGTTTTTTTTTCCTCTCTAGATTTGTTTTGTTTTCATAGGCCCATGCTACGCACCATTTCTCACTTCATTTATGGAGTTTATTTACGTAGCATCTCACAAATTCACTATCCCTTCTTATATGTGCAGTTTACAATCTTATTTCTTATTAACTATTTTCTATAATTTTCATTTATCTATTATTTAATCAATGTCTATTTCAGGTATGGTACATTATTATTTAAATCATGCTCAGTCACCTTTGCAATATGACATTTATTGACATTTTGAAAATTTTACATAACCTGGAGGATCTAATTATAATATTCACATGATGTGTATATATATATATATATATATATATATATATATATATATATATATATATATATATATATATATATATATATATATATATATATATAATGTTTGAGCGAGACATCTGTGCTGAATGATTTCTACTTTCATTATAACATTAAATTATAGTTTATATATTATAGCACTATATAGTTATTTACATAATTAGTTATAATTAGACATAATTAGTTACAATTAGACATAATTAGTTATGTTATAATATCAACAATTCATATGTTTCCATATATGTTACACTAAAAAGTAAGAAACGCTTGTTAATATATGAATATTTATAAATAATAAGCATTGTAATTTCAGGGTGTACCACAAGATCCAAGTCTGGTTGGAAAATCATTGTTTACAAGAAGAATTTGGTTGAAAAGTGTGCAACAGAGATGTTTTCAGTCTTCAGACTACGCAGCAGTCTCCAGCACCCTCAGAACTTTAGAGTCTCATTTATTGTAAATGTAGAAACGGATGCCAAAAAAAATGTGTGTGCTCGGAGATGAGACGCTGCAGTGTCATGTGCCAATACTTCAAAGGGATTGACGGTAAATATGGATGAGTTATTGAAGAAGGCAATTTATATGTTTAAATTCTATAAGTTGTTTACAAACATTTTACAAGAAAATGCAAATTGGACAAACGGTGACTGAAATATCATCGTTCAAAGAAAAGGCGCTGGCAGCCATGTTTTTCAAAATGGCGACTATAGCTCACGTGGGATATTTTTGGGACTTTTGGATTTCCATTCTACACTAAAACAGCTACCGATTACCGCTTAAAAATAAATGTTCGGAAACACTCAAAACTAAGATTTGCCTGAGCCAATACACTTTTAACAGTTTTATGTTACAAATCCTTAACCATTTTTCATGTGTCCTAAACAAAATTTTGGTCAGTATAATATTATTGATTAATTATCAGTATATTATTATTCATTATCTAGTCATTACCGGTCCTGACCACTTATCCCGTTTCACTTATACGGATACCTAAGATCTGGACCATCGGGCGATTAGGGGTTATTCGGACCGTCATCTAGTAAGCCGGGATAAACCTGCGGGTAACCTTAATCCTTCGCCGATCAGGGTAATTAAAATGTCAATGAGGCAGGCCAGCGTAACGTGTTGCGTGTTTGCGTGGCCGTTTTGTGTAAATATCTGGGTAAATATGGTTTCTTTCTTTCGTTTTTTTTTATTTTTTAGGTTAAAATTAAATTATACACAATACGATTTCATAGCGTGACTTGGAAATCCTAAATACGCACGGAAACATCCAGCAAGAAAGAGTAAATATTGACAACCGAACTTTCACTTGAGATAAAATAAACATATTATTTGTTTTTTCTAATTACGGTATTTCTGGAGGATTCCATTTTTCGAATTCTAAAAATAAAGAAAATATAAATAATAGTTATATAAATAATAGTTCTTCAATTGAAAATAGCTATATGGAAAATGTGTTATTTGAAATAACCCCCACTATGTATACAGGGTATCCCACTAAGGCCGACGAGGTACGGATTTAGGTAAAGAAGGTATAGGCCCTAGAGCTTCGGGAATATTTATGAATAAATCGAGTCAGAGAAATCATTGGAAATAGTTTTCAAGTTCTTATTTCAGCCGCTAGGGGGCGCAATCTATAGATCAAAACATGAGATGCATTTTGACCAGAAATGTTTCCTATTGAGGTAAGTTAAATAGCACAAACATGAATAGTCGGTTTCATTACGCATAACTTTTGTTATTGAGATTTTGTTTTCTCTCTCAACGGAAAAGGTGGGGGAAGCCTCTAATGTCTAATCAGAAAAATGTATTTTTTTCAGGATTGGCTATTCAAAAGTCGATACATCGTTGGAATGGTAATTTCACCGGCTTTATCTTCCGGTGAGATGTAATTTATTTCAATATAGAAACCGATAGATGGCGTTATTTCCAAAGAATGTCATTTTATGGATTTCTTTCAAAAAAGTTAAATACAATGCCATAGTTTTCTTTACATAAGTGAATTGAGCACATAAACTTGCTGAAGATAGCATAAGTTTCAAATTTCTAACGAATGTGTTGTTTAAATAATATAGTATATTTATTGATTTATTGGTGCTGTTTATCCGATACAGATTTTTCACGTTTTCTTAGAAAAGTGAAATAGCAGTAGAAATACTCTGAAGAGTAAAAAAATATATAAATTATGACGCGAAAAGGGGTTCGATCTCTTTTTATTATTAGTTAATCGCAAATTAGTGAGCAAAAAATAAATAACAAATTGAGGAACACCACGCTAACGAATAGACACACGCAATAGGGAACATTCTCACCTTTTTTTATGGCATAAAAATGTTCTACCATACTGAAAAATAAGATATGCATGATACGCCGCCTTAATTCCCAATAATAAATTTGTCATAAATTATTAAAGTCTCGCGCCCGAGCGAACCATTTCAAAGAGGTTCAAAGTCGTGACGCCATATCCTACAATTTACCAACGACGAGAAGACCGATACGGTCGGCTACGGGAGATCCCAGCACTCGACCGATTGTTTTCATAGTTCATTCGGCCCCTTTCCGGCGCAACACCTACCGAATATTGTAGCCTGTGACGTCACAGCTCGTTGCGGGCCGCGTCAATTTTATCGCTGATCCTTCATACTGATCGCGCGGAATTAGAAATCTTGTTTACGCCATGTTTTTTAGTATTATTTTTATATTTAAAATTCTAGTCATGTCCCCTATTGAGTGAGTAAATAACAATCTTAAAAATAATATTAACAAAAGAACAATTAATGTTCGAAATGCTTACCATTCGTGCATTGAAAGCACGAATTCAACCACTGCTGTGTGTACAGCAGATTCGATTTCTGTTCTTGAAGTACCGGCAATAGCATCTTATATTTTTTGTAGCATATTTTTTAGATTGTAAAAGCGAGTTTGAAACACGATATCTTAAATTCTTCCACACAAATAAAAATCAGTAACGGTAAGATCCGAGGACCTAGACGGGCATGTAAAGCGACTTAAAGTTACATATTAATGCAATTTTTTTACGTGAACTAATTTATAAGGTGCAATGCTGAAATTTTGCAGAAGAATCGGAGATACTGGAGATAGTACAAGTAAGTAGGGAAAAAAATACCAGAAGACGAGGCGGAAGATACAGAGCCGCCAGATAGCGCTAAAGTTGCGAAATATTTTGCAATAATTATGTGAGTCAGTGTTCTTCTGGCAATTTCTATACTTATTCTGTAATTCAAAACCCCAGAAGGAGAAGTGGAAGAATGACAGAGATATCAGCGATTCTAATAGCGTCGGTGGCCCACTCGATTGATCAATTTGTCTTATATTTTATTTCATTAAGTGCACTTTTAATTTTCCCTAACTTTGACGTACACCATTTTAACATCCTTCCTTACGCTATAATATCCTATAATAACTTAAACAAAACGCACCGATTTACACCGTTTCGGACACACACCTGGTAGACAGACCCCCTGAGACATTATACAACGAAAAAGACCCGCTTACAAAATACGTACGAGATCTTAACAGAATATCTCATTATTATAAACTTGCTCGATCTCGAACTCAGACACAAAAAGAAAATTTAATCAAAAACCAAATTTCAGTCACAACTTCAGCCATCAAAAACTTTAACGCTACAATTCAAAGGTTGCGTGTTGACGAAGAAACATTCAGTAGAGACATTAAAGAAATAGAAAAATATCTTGAACAAATGATAAAATTGACCCTATTTACATAAAATTAAAATTTCTAGAAATTTGTGAGCAACTCGTGGAATGTTATTTGTACATTGCAGATAACTTGAATGATATTTTAAACTCTGTGACATTTGCACGTTTAAAATGTCACTGGCGATTTGTCAACATAATTTTGGATATTTCATGACATAACTGGTCAAATGCCAGAACACAATTTGAAAGACATATAACGCCGTAATTTTATTAATGAAAAAATATGACAATTAATTTTATTTCTTTCAAAATGACATTAATAATTTTTTGAATATTTGTCGAATGTAATTATTATATCATGATTGAATTTTCAGAATGCCCTTATAACTATACTTATAATGTCTTTTTCATTCACATTTCGCAATTTTTCACTATCAAGCGTTGTCGCCGTTAGCTGTCACAGATCCTGGACACAGAAACTGCGAAATAATAAATTCAAAGAGGCTTTAGTCGATTTTTTGTATTCCCATTGTCTAATTCAAGAAATAGGTACTATCATTACTAATAGAACAAATGTATTGTATGTAGAATGCTACTCATATCAAGTTGATGTTGACGGTAATGTCATTCCAACGGCGAATGCGGAATTTTGCTATTCTCCTCATGAGGAGGCTGACACGAAAATAATATATCATGCTTTCAATTCAAAATTGATTCAAATTCAATATTGTAATTAAGTGTTCGGTTACAGATATTTTAGTTATTTTATTAGCAAATTTACATAGAATTAACTCGAACATTTGGATTGAGTGCGGAGTTTCTGACAATCATCACTTTATCGATGTCAATGCCCTTCATGAATCCCTGGGAGTAGAAATGTGCAAAGCATTACCGGGAAAAGGAAAACGACGTCCATATAAAATAGTTTTGAAGTCAAAAGTATATCAACCTTCGCTGATTTAGGTAATAGGTACAGATGTAAATAAAGAAAATACTTTCTCCATTGTTGAATCATTCATTTGCGATATGTATGGTATCAAATCTTGCAACAAAGTTAATGAGCTCCAGTACGAATAGTTCCATCGCAATTACATGATAAAAAATGCAAACGTGTCTTTCCAAAAAAAAAGAAAACAGTAAAAGAACTTCGATCACATTTCTCTAAATTACAGAACTAAACAGGATGGCCATGGAAAAGAGGACGGCGAATATAACATTGGCTTCATCGTTCATAAGACTCCAATTTCAAACGCGTTTGCTGTTACAGTTATACAGTTTTTTTTAACTTTGGTGTGCAAAGAAGAGACAATTCAGGTATTCTTCTGCGTGAAGGTTATCAAATCTGATGATGATGAAATGTCCTCTCAAAACCAGTACCAGAATTTGATGCATCTATTATATTATAATAGGTAAATATGTATTTGCTGCACATTTCCTTTGTTTTAATTCTAGGAAGTACAATAATTCAATATAAATAATAAATTAAATATTTTGCCATCTCTCAAGAATTTTAAGTAACTTCTAATTCATCTACATATTCAAATAAAGGCGAGTCAGATGTTATTTATACAGATTTGTCTAAGGCTTTTGACCGTATCATAATATATTATTAATTTACAAACACATTCTAATTTGCACTAATTACTAAGTGCAAATCAATTTGCAATAATTACGCTTCTTTCATTTTTCGCGTGATACCTGTCTAGTTTTTTCGTTCAATTTGTAACTTACAATGGCTAACAATCAAATCATATCATCGCCATCTCATGAGTCCCACAGCGATCGAATTTGGGGCCATCACTATTTAATTTGATCATCAATAATCTGGCTGATATTATAGACTGTGAAAAACTTTTGTTGATGACCTCAAAATTTATTACCTTGCGCAAAATGTAGAGGATTGCACATTTATTCAGGAACAACTATTTTAAATTCAGAATGTATTTCAAATAAATTAAGTATGAATATCCAAAACTGTAAAATAATGATATATACACTTAAGAAACAAGCTATTTTGTTTACTTCACACTGAAGTAATTAAATCTACAACGTCTCGATAATACTAAAGATACCTAAAGATTTAGGTACATACCTAATTATTTAAGTATTTTATTTGATCTAAAACTTTCTTTTAGTTAACATATTTATTATATTATTTCATCGGCATTTAAAATGTTGGGTTTTATTTTTAGAAATTGTCGAAAATTTCATGACATTACATCATTAAAAATCCTGTATTTTACAATAATTTGTAAGATCTAGACTAGACTATGGATCAATTGTATGGTACCCACATTATGATGTTCAAAAACTGGCACTGGAGGATCCGCAAAGGAGGTGCTAAGTGGAGGTGGAAGGTCAAAATTGCCTATTTTGAATGATTTAATTGCATAAATATTTCAAATGATTTTGAAAATACCGTGATATGGCCTTAAACAAATTAAATTTCAGTGACGAATAATTTGCAGCTCTGCAAGTTTATCATTCCGATTCTAAAGCAGTCACAGATGACAACATGCAACAAATTATATCTAAGAAATAACACTCAACAAGATCTATCATCGAGATTGCCGCCTGTATCACCATCTACATCATCTGTGGGATTAACAACACCAGAAATCATCCGACATTATCCTAAAGTGGACCGGAATGCACCTAAAAAGACGAGGAAAGGAAAACTGCCAGGAAAATCAAGGATATATAATATACAGATACTCCCGAAAAAAATAGACTGATCAACTGTCTGACTGAGAAATAGACAGATCAAAAGAGATGCAAAAAACAAGAGCAATAGAGGAAACAAAAGGCTAAGGAGACGAAACGTAAAATTTGACGAGTTAAATTTGCTATCACACACAAATAAAGAAACCAAACCAAAGAAACAGAAGAAAACTATAGAGACTGACAGTGAAGATGACACTGACAGTGGACATGAGACTGCCATAAGTTGAAGAGAATGTTCTTAATTTACTTTTACATGACAGTGTAAAAGGTGTACGAATCCTACCTGCTCTCCCCTAATGAGTAACAACTTAAATAAAATATGTATGTATTCCGATGTCACCAGTACATATCTAAATGAATTAATTAGAACAGCATCGACTCACTTTTAATACCAAATTTAATTATTAATATCAATACCTTTCTGGCTTTTCGAATATTTACTACTTTCTGTGTCTGTGTATCTGTGTTCTTTAAAATTTTTCACCTGAATGTAGCTTTAAATATATTGTTGGCAAAGCGCCTATAATCAAATATAATGACGTTAAACATTACGTCTTATCGATATACGAGTTCGTACGACAGTTTTTCTATATACGAGTTAATTTGTTCAACAAT
>CAXKVY010014673.1:0-5000 GCA_964058915.1 Tetropium fuscum | reverse complement strand
ATATATATATATATATATATATATATATATATATATATACACGCATCATAAATCTTGGTGTGTAGTATGCAATAAATATTGCAGCGGGGATTCTAATAAAAAACGGTATGAATGTCCAGTGTAAAGTCCGCCACACGAGAGTTGAACAACGGAAAGAATGCGCGATAAATCTTCCGAGGCGCCACGTTCTCTATTAACAAATTAAATATAAAGGTTCCTATCTTATTTTTATATTATAGTTACTTACACAAAGAAACCAAATTGCCATTATGCTCAGAGCTCGACAGAAGCTTCTGTTGCATATTTTATCATACGTTGCTGTTCAACTCTCGTGTGGCGGACATTACCTCGACGAGGATTAAAAGAGTCATGAACTTCTAATATCTATCTTAACATACGTATTTTTACATTTACATGTTATATGTTTCTATTAGCTAAAAAAATATTTGTTTTGTGTTTGTATAATATATTTTTATTTTATTTTTATACCAGTTAATTTTCGTTACTATGTTTGTTTGAAATAAATGTTTGATTACGCGTATAATGATTTGATTGTCAATTCTTGTTAATTATTTTCCCTAATAATGATTTATATCACAAAGTGGAAATTTGCCAGAATATTTACATATTATGTCATTACATGTAATGTCATAGTGTCGAAGTAGGATTAAACAGGTTAACTTCTATAGGACGCTTAATTACCGAGTATGTGAGTTAAAAAAATGGGGTTGTGGAGTGAATCTGACAGTTCGACAACAAAGATAATCAATTATGATGGCATATTGACCAAAGTTATACAGTTAGTTCTTTTAAAATTACCCGTGTTACGATAGTAAGATTATTCGTTTTCTTGATTTTGCTGTAGGCAATTCGATTTTTATTCTAAATGTACCTAATAAATAGGCAAAAAATACGAATCCAGTAAATATGTTGTAATTTCATAATAAGATAAAACAATGATCAAAAATCAAAATTTAATTTTCATTACGAATAGTAATTTCAACAGGACCATACCTATATAGACATTGTAATGCAAAAGGTATTCCAAAATAAATTATAAAAGTTATGCTGCGGATTTTCTACATTATTTTCCATGTTGAATGGAAAAAAAATAATTTCTTACCTATTATGATGGTCGGCATGATGGGCTTAATCCAAAAATCAGGTGTGTCCACTTTCTTTGGAACTGAATGTATCGTATATTATGTCGTAATATTAAAGTCATAGCAAGTGCTTTTAACTGTCTTATATCATGTACTCTACATCCGATTTAACTTGTTTCATAAGAATTAATTGGCAAAGAAACCCCGATTTTATAATCCTCGTAAACTCCCAAAAAATATTAAAAATCTAATATTGCCGTATCCGTCATCCATTGTAGTTTTTACAGCTGTAGATCCACGGAAACTTTTATATCCCCGTTCTACATGAAGCCGCAACCCTTGGAAGCATCATTTTACATATAAATTTATCATTCCTCGAAACGTATGGGCGACAGAGAGTTTTACGAGCTGAGATTTTAATCTGGATTCCACTCGTAAATCACTGACGAAAAATTACAGTGACAAATATACAAGTATGTCTCTGCCCACATTGCTGTATATATTTTACTTTGCTTTGTGTACTTTTTGGGAATGAAACGAAATGATGAAATTACAACCCGTGCTAGATTTTTATGTTCCCCATATTTGATCTGTCTTATTAAGATGGTAAATGATAGAACGTGTAGGTATTTATACATTTTAAATGTATTTCAACCCGTTTATTTGACGAACTATTTTCGAGTAAACAGATTAAAAAATTTCGACAAGAATCGGAAACAATTAGATCGTAGGTTTTCCAAATCGTATTTGGCCATTTGAATTAACTCATCCATTCTATATATAGGCCCCAGAAATACCAAATATAAGAGCCACCTAAACAGATGAATAAATGTGTAGTCTGAGTAAAAATTTAAGTTTTGTAAGTTACCCCAATCATTAAATATTCTTTATATTGAGCTTCCTGGATGGAAGATATCAACAAATTGATTTAAGTATTTCTTCTTAGGTGATTTAGGTATTTCTTCTAGGTGTATATATACATATATATATATATATATATATATATATATATATATATATATATATATATATATATATATATATTAGCTTTGACTTTATAATATATATTATATTTTCACAAATATATATATATATATATATATATATATATATATATATATATATATATATATATATATATATATATATATATATATGTGTGTGTGTGTGTGTGTACATTTACGCTCTCACTTAGATGTAGTCATAGAAGTGTTAATTTTTAATTGTACGTAATGTAAATATTATTTAATTTAACAAATTTTAATATGATTTTATTAACTTTCATTGCACGATATTTTCATTCCTATAATGTAAGTGAGCGGTTAGGTCTGTTGAATACTAAATAAATACACTGGGTTGTTAATATCTAATCAAATACATACGTCATACCTAATTGTATGATGATATACATTATAAAATTCGACAAAAATATGACTTTCAGTTACTTCTCTTTAGGATTAAATATACCAAGCATCCTTTGTTATTTATAATACTTTATACATCTTACCGTGTCTGCTGGTTATCTCATTACAAGTTTGTATCCACTTACCTGTAAACAACAAAATATTTTAATTAATATACAATATATTATAACATATCATTATATTGAGCTTGTAACTTACAAAAGGTATATATATATATATATATATATATATATATATATATATATATATATATATATATATATATATATATATATATATATATATATATATATATATATATATTGTAACGAAGTGGAAATATTTTTCCACTCATTCCGCAAATTTTTACTGTCACTGTTATATTATGTTAATCATAAAACTAAATAATAATATATTTTCCATTTATAAGATAATATTGGCCGTATGAGCTCGTTTCTTTTTCGACAGGCATTGTTATTTTATTTCCAATTCAGTTCTGCTTACATACATATATAGATTCATATGTACTTACGTAACTAAAAATAAATATTTTCTGTAAAAGCTCGCGTTCAAACCACGATTTCCAATACAAAGAAAACTAGCCACAGGTATGCTAGACATATATCATCAAACGATGTCGAACACATGCGACAGAACTTCTGAAATTCATACGGTGAGGGAATCAGTCCTCACCGGACCGATATGATTAAAACCCCTACGCTGAAACCTGAAACAGTCAGTCGGTGACGTCGGTGTCGAAGACTACCTTCAGCCGGAAGCATCAGCAGCAACTCCATCAGCTCATTCAGCCTCAACCAGCTCATCCAGCCTAGTGGCTTCTCAAGGAACCGTCGTCCAACATTTTAAGCGGATCATCCGTCGCAGCGATATCTGTATATGCCACCTATTCTGAGTGCGCAACTTTCCTCGTTCAAATCGGGTCGTGGTTTCAAAAAGCCTTGGACTTCGGGCCTATTTGTTGGTATATTATGTGGACATTGGTCTTCGGGCCTTTTTGTTCAACCTTCTCGTCGGTATTTGGCCTTCGGGCCTGTTATATTCACTTCACGTTGGTACTGGTCTTCGGGCCTGTTTCGTCAAAGTCTCCGTCGATATTTGGTCTTCGGGCATGTTCTGTCGACGTGGGCCTGTTCGTCCCACGTAACCTGTATATCGGTCGGCGTACATTTCCATATCTAAAACTATTTGCTCGTTGACCTCACCAGGTATTGTAAGTCCATTTATTGAAAATTGCCAAATAATAGCGAATTAAAACCCTCGAATATTCGATCATTTTTGCTTATATACATCCTTTGCTAATACTGTTATTTCATCCCTTTAATATGACTGTAAAAACCACCTGCTTGATAACCGCTTAAGCTTTCGCTGCAAGCAAACATATGTTATCACTGCGATTATTCGTTATTATCACAGCCCCAGCTGATTATCATTCACCGCCATTTAGGTTTCCTAAAATGGTATTACCATTTTCTCGTGCTACGATTTCCTCCTGCTACGCTAATTCCGCTAGATATTCCCGCATAACCATTAACCAAGTATCATGTAAGCAGATTGGATTACCTGTAAATTTGTGTAAATAATTTGATATACAAAGATAGGATTAGAAGTAGATGGTATATGGTAGATGGTAGATGGTAAGTAGAAGTATTTGGTCCAATAGACCAAAACTGATCATAAACTTGTTGTTGTCATTTACTTGTGTATTCCGTTAGATAGATAGATTTAGGTAATAAACGGGCTATATGTAAATCATGAGACCCCTGGAATTACTGCCTGTCTCCACTCCCAGCCATTCCAGGCCCCTACAGAGAAAAGTGGTAGGTATATCTACATCTACACTATAAACAGATATTCGCGCTCGAGACAAAAACTAGCACATATATATATATATATATATATATATATATATATATATATATATATATATATATATATATATATATATATATATATATATATATATATATATATATATATATATATATATATATATATATATATACGTAAAGATTCGACGACATATTAAAAAAAGAACAAGTAAATTTTGAAAGGACGTTATTACTTTTCGAAACATTGTCATATCATAGTGTTTTTTGTATGATTTTAAAATCGCATTGTCTTACTATCTATTTTCTTGGTTTGTTATAAAATATGTAACATTATCATTTATATTTGCGAAATAAATTACCTGCTTTAAAAAGTCATCAAATACACTTTCCATTTTCTTTAGAATTGAGGGATTTAAATAAATATAAAAGTAGTATTGGATAAATAGCGCTCCAATTCCGCGGCTTTATCTGTACATGAGTATTAAGGCCATTCCGTAAAAACGTATTTATTTTTATTTCATCTAAACGCGGTTGGTAACGAAATAGAATAATCCAATAATAAAACTTATGTAAATTTTATTACTCGTTTTAAGGGATTAGATACATCAGGATTTCCTATTAAACGGGACTATAATAACGAAAAT
>CAXKVY010014672.1:0-26079 GCA_964058915.1 Tetropium fuscum | reverse complement strand
AAACCACCTCAACATGGAAGGATTCTACGCAATTGCATACGCAGATGACTTAACCATACTGCTTAATTGAAAATTCGAAGGAGCCCTCTGTCAGAGAATGCAGATGGCCCTAAGAATAATCGAAAATTGGTGTGAGGAGCATGCCCTATCCGTCAACCCCAGGAAGACGGAAATGGTACTCTTCACAAGGAAAAGAAAACTGGAGCCAATGAGAGCACCTGTTCTCCTAAACACAGCATTAAATTTTGCACCACAGGTGAAATACTTGGTAGTAACTTTCGATGCTAAATTAAACTGGAATCTTCACCTCGAAAGAAGAATAAGTAAGGCCTACATATCATACGAGCAGTGTCGCAGGACCGTAGGGAAAACCTGGGGAACGAAACCCAGCTATGGAGCTGTTGTTTGGTGGCCCAATAGTCAACAAATAACAGCAAAACTTAAGCTATGCCAGGTACAAAGAGTTGCCTGTCTGAGCATAACCGGAGCTATGCGAACAACACCAACGAGAGCAATGGATATAATGCTGTGTCTTCCACCGCTAGATCTATATCTAGAAGAAGTGGCTTTGACTACCATGGCCTCAAATCTGTTGGCATACTAACAAACGCAAGCTGTGGCCAAACCAGAAGCCGCCTGTGGACTGAGGCTGTGAGAAAGATACCCCTTTTACAGGCATGTGCAGATGGTATTCCGCCTCGGCTTGTCTTTGATAAACCTTACACCATACATACTACTGGTGAAGTAGTATGTATGGTGACTGCGATGCAACTGAACTCCGAAGAGATTGCTCGCAGAGAAATAACGGGCAAGACAATAAGAATCAATGCAACGGCAATATAGAAGCTGACAAACTGGCCAAGAAGGCAGCCAACCTGAGAATCCTTGGGCCTGGTGCTTCAAGGACACTACCAGTTGCAGCGAAACTCCAATGAATAAAGTAAAACACCCATAAAAATTTTAAGAGGTTATGGGATGAAACAAGTAGCTGTCAGCTGGCCAGAAATCTCAGCGAAGAGATATCCCAGCGAAGAGACGGCGAGGAACTATCTGTCAATGTCCAGGAGTACACTGCGGTTTGTTACAGGAATTCCTAACCGGACACGGCCGGGTAAAGAAACACCTCTATAACATGAGACAAAGTGACACACCCATCTGCAGAGGATGTGAACAAGAAGATGAAACGATCGAGCATGTACTTTGTGAATTTCCCGCCGTGCCATCGACCAGAGAATCCATATTGGGGGAACGTTGGTCTTCTATGGCCAATTTGAGGGAAATGCCCCTAGGCAACAGCATCACATTTTGTACAATATTAGGCTGGTCGATGGCCTAGGGAGACATTTCCCTCACGGAGGAAGCAGGGGCCAAATGGGGCCTAAGTGCCGCACTCCGACCAATTTCCAGATTTCAGATTCCAGAGCTCGAGGTAACAAACACATAATTGGCGAATAACTGCCATTTCCATCCATTATCCATCCGTAATTGGACAAAGTGGCGGTTCATGGAGAAGTCAGCATGAAACTACAGATAGGACCAGCTTTAACCATAAGACTATCGTAGCTGACATCACGGTTGACTTCATTTTGGGACTGGACGTTATGGAGAAGTGTGGTTTCATACTTGACGTGGGCTAAAGAGTACTACAATTTGGAAATTAGGAAATTATACTCACAGAACCAGCTGAAGTTGCTCGAAAAACACGGATACTAACTTCAACGATAGCCAAGATAGAAGTTCCGGATGATTGGACTAAGAAGGCTTTGAGACAAGAACAATTACATGACAAGGAGATCGGACCTATATCGAAGGCAAAAGAAGGAGGAACCCAACCCGAGTGGAGGGACATTTCAGCCAGGGTAAAGATGGGCTGTTGAAGCGAGCATGGGAAAGTCCAGTTGGAAAGCAAGTTTCCATGCGACTAATAATCACCAAGTGTCATATACCCAAAGTCCTTCAGGAGGTGCACGGTGGAACATCTAGTGGACATTTTGGCGTTCATGACAAGGTACGGGAGAGATTTTATTGTATGATCAGCTTCTAAGATGTGGAAGTTTCGCGTCGCAAATGCGAAGTTTGTGCGACAAGTAAGGAACCGCTGATAAGGAGTAGGGGTCCAATGAAACAGTACACCTTCGGAGCTCCTTTTGAGAGGATCGCAATAGATACAACTGGTCCATCCCCAGAGACAGACGATAGAAATAAGAGAAATATCCGTAAGGTTTATCTAGAACAAAGCTCACGAGTCGGTACTTCAAAGAGAATTTGGTTTGATGCATAGAAGGATCGCTACCTCTTCTGCCTCGCTTTGCCTCGTACGCGTTCGTTCGCTGATTTATACGCACCTTAATAGGTATATAATGTATTTAATACAAGATCGGTGACAAAACCATTTTGTCTCAATGAGTTCTGATGAATTATGATAACTTAAGCAGAAGTATTTTGTGCATAATCGTGACAGATTGTTACTTTAGTGGCGTATTATCTACGTTCCAAATTTCAATATCCGTCGAATTATTACACGGGCAATATTTTCGTGGCTACCCGGTAGGTGTAAGAAGTAGACATAATAAATAATAGCACTATAATGTCATATTTACAGACAACAGCAGCTTACACGACACGTTTCATATTATATCTAAATATTTTTTTTATTATTTAATATTGTTACTTTTAATTAGTGGCTATATGTGTATTTGCCTCGCGCCAGTCGTGTCTGCGTGAAACGGGGAATGCGGTTAAATAATTTTATAGCAATATTATACAAATTTTTGCCGGTCCGTGGTCATCTGCTACCAGTATACAGAGATCAATGACATTGCCAGTTCCCTGTATTTATATATTTACTAACTTTTTCTCTCCTAATTTTATTGTGTTTTTAATAAATGGTACTTATATCTGTAGATAAATATAAATATTTAAGTATAGGTACTTCATGGTTCATGATGTATATTATTTAAAACTAGCGACTTATAAACTTATAAAATGTAACACATTCTATTCTATAGGTATATTCAGGTATTTAATGTAAAAAACAAAGTAGGATATAAAGGAGGGTCATAGTGCGCATCGGCTAAGAGTACGAATCGCTCCTGTAGCTTTTATATTTTGCGCTAGTTAAACTTCTAATTCGGCCGAGTGATTTAGGAACTGTTCCGCTTTGTAGGCGTTTCCTTAAAGTTGATTCGGGAATCCCTAGCCATTCCGCAATGCCTCTTTTTCTTTTGCCATTATCTTTGCTTTGCATAATTGTATTTAACAGGCTTTCTGTGAAAATGAGTTGTCGCTGACTTTTTCTGGTATAGGTATTTACCCAAGTTCCCTAGGTAGGTAAAAATAATAAAAGACTGTGGACAGTGATGAGTGGAAAGCTAGCCAGAGCGAAGTTCGCCAAGCGAAACTCATAGGCGAAGGCATCCGCATCCAGCCCACGACCACAGATGACTACAGCAAGATAACGCGAATCTTCAGGGAACAGAAAGTGGAATTCCACACTTTCGCCCTCCCCGAAGAGAAGCTGCTACGAGTAGTCATTCGAGGGCTGCCATCCGGAATGACCGGAGCCGAGATCGCAGAGGATCTGACAAAACAGGTCTTGATCTTCCAGATGCGGAGATCATCGCACTTTTGAATGCAAGAAGATACGAGAACTGCCAGCGAAGTGCGCCAACTGCGGAGGAAGCCACCCCGTCAACCACAGGGGTTGCCCCAAATCACCCAAGAAGATGACGCAACCAGAAATATCCCAAGAATCCCCAACAGTAACATCAACAAACACAGGTAAGCGCACAAGAGCTACTCCTGTACTAACCGGATTTTCATTTGCAGATGCCACAAAAAGACCTGTCAGGCCCCACCTAAAGCCGACGAGGACCCCGAGAATCAGCAGCCGATCAACATGGAGTTGATTTCCCAGCTAAGACAGGTCGTAAACCTACTCTTCACGGCCCTTCAAACCTTGAATGACCAATAGAATAAAGCCTGATGCCCTTCAGATCGCCTCTTGCACGTCAACGGTGTTAGAGCCCGATAAGAAGAGCTAGAAGAACTTCTAGCGCGATCCAAGATAGAGGTGATCGCCTTGCAGGACACTAGGCCTGATCTCAGGTTCAAAGTACGAGGCTACCAGATCCACCGCAGTGACCGGAACAGAAACAGGGGAGGCATAGCCTTGCTAGTGAAATGCAGCCTGGACCACCATGCTCTTGCAGTCACCACAGACAATATGGAAGCTGTCGCCGTGGCCATAAACACCAGGAGCAACGGACCTATTAACATCACGGCAGCCTACCTTCCCCCGCGAAGTCAACTGCTCAGCGAGAATATGGAAGCCCTACTACCACCTGGGGCGAAGACAACGGACTGGAATAGCGCAAACACCAACCAGAGAGGACGCCAGACCAGGATCTCCAGAAGAGATGCTGGTCATCGGTATCCTGGACCACGTCAACGTAGGGAAGGTACCTGGTCGAGACGGGATAGGAAACCGGATTTTCAGGAAGCTACCTCGTAAAGGAGTGGCCACACTTGTGTCATTTTCATCCCCAAGCCCGGGAAAGACCACCAAAATTACAGGCTGATCGGCCACTGGCTATGGCTATTGCCAGCGATGAGCAAAATTGTCGAAAAGGTCATCTTGAACAGAATTAAGGAGAAGAGCTTGAAGTCATCCCAGACGAGCAGTTCGCGTTCAGAAAAGGACATTCCACGGAGCTCCAAGTACGGCGGCTAGCGGAGTACATCACCGAGGGATTCAACCGAAGAGGCAATCACAGAGGGGCAATCTGACCATACTTACCAATCTGGACCATATAGATGCCACTACGAAAAACGCAAAGTTCACCCGAGCCCTGCTGTACCCAATGGGGGCCGACGCAAGAGACTGAGCCTGAGGAATAAGAGAGACGAAGAGCATGGGGAAACGCAGCGAAGACGCACTTCAATAAGAGGATCCAAGCAGTAGAAAACAGCGCTTCGGACTGCAGCAGGCACACCTTGGTATGTGACCAACGAGGTCATCCGAAGGGATCTGCAAGAAGGCCACGGAGATAATCGAAGACCACGCCAAGCAGTTCTACGTCATCGCAGAGCATCACGGGAACACGCTGATCCGTCTGTTAGTTATTGACATTAGTTTTTGACGGAACTGATTCACAGAAAACACATACCTACTCTACTATCATTTGTTCACCATTATTTGTACCATTTGTTCTATTTGAACATATTATATATAAAAGCATTAGGCATACAGTTATCCAGAAGATATTAAACTTTAAAATGCATAAAATCTTGTAGAATCTATTAAAACAACTACTTTTCCTAGCTATATGCTAGAAAATATTGAATTACATAATATACAAAAAGTGATACAGAAATTGCTTGCTTAGTCAAAACTAAAATCATTTGTTGCATTGGTATTAATTGCTATTTCGAAAATACTAAAAAAAATCCAATTTTCACCCTGGATTATATTTATTAGCTTTCAAGTTCTTTGCTATTCATATTTGTTTATTTGTTTTGCGACAAGAAATCTTGGGTCTGTAGCAATATATATATATATATATATATATATATATATATATATATATATATATATATATATATATATATATATATATATATATATATATATATATATATATATATATATATATATATATTGTGTTATTGTGTTTATATTTATTTTACAATGTTTTATATATTTACTGGCCTACTTATGGTATGGCAAATTGTAAAATAAAGTATCACTTATGGCATTGATAATTGAGACGATAATAGTGATCGCATAGCAGAGACAAACCTGATAACAGAACAGAATACTTACGCTCTCTTCCTGCTAATGCTTCCCTCCTGAGTGCGCCAGTTCTCGGAAGAATTATTTTTATGAGGAGGGTTCACTATAGAGCATGACTCTCTCATCCAATAGGGGAGGTTCTATTAGATTGATAATTTTTATTTTTATTTAGGATCTTAGACACGTCAAACTGTATGATTGCACAAGAATTAAAGCAACGATAGATGTATATATATATATATATATATATATATATATATATATATATATATATATATATATATATATATATATATATATATATATATGCGGAAGATAGATATTGTATATTCTATTCAATAATTAACTGTGAAAAGTATACCTTGAAAAGTAAAATAATAACACAGAAGCTACATATGTTTAGGTTTAATTATATCGGCTTTAAATCAGAAATTATTGTATCCAAAGGACAAGCAAAACGTAGAAACAAAAAGAGAAGTTTATGAAAATTTGAAAGTTATAAACTTATTACTAGCCTACGCCAAACCTACGCAACTTAAACTTACTACATGGGCAATAAAGGCCTCTATACCAATGATATACTTATAACTAAAATGTTTGGAATGTTATTACCTTTAAAAGTTTTGTAAACCTGTTCATGCGAAGCACTCACAATTTTATTTATATTCACTTGACACTTAATTATTTGTTTTGTCTGGAATCGGCTGCTACCTACTGCCCTCTCTCGGGATCCTTTTGAACTTTATACAGTTGTTACCTTTCTCCGCTCACCTGCCGCCATCTATTATCCTCATTACATTACACTGCATACAGGTTCCTCGACACGGAACCTGGAGACTTTCCAAGCCGTATTCTTGTAATGTATTTTATCTTGCTAATTACCTTACTTTGCATTCACGTGGAGAATATTGACTAATGTATGTTACATATATTCCCCTATTCTGCAACTATAGACTGCCTGGGAACGCCGCACTTGAAAAACGTAGAACTTTCTACCCGAGTTACACTGAACTTTTATTATATATTCTCGGAAACACTTATCCTTTGTTTAGTACTTGTCACACAAATTATTCAGCTTAAACTTATAAATTATACGGTTTTTATTCACCCATTCGGATGGAGCTGCCGCTTGGGACGCTATGTTTTTTACTTCTCTCTTGTTATCCCTTCCTCCGGAAGTTCTACTTATTATAAACAACTGAACTTCCCCTTAACTACGAGCTTCTCGTTATATTTTTTCACTTAAATCTTATTTTCATCATAACATAGCACTGTCATGTTTGTATCTGGTTCGGGATTAAACTCTCGAAACTGCTTCTTTTTAGCGATGCTAACACAATTTTCTTTTTAAACTAGACATATTTTATGTAGATGTTTTATTACATAAATTTTATTGCACTGTGTCTATCGCGATTACATGAGACTTGGAGTTTTGCGCTGATCAATAACTCTGATATAAATATAACTAGACACTGACCAATGAGATTCATGATTGCCGGTTGACATTTGTGGTGTGCTGTTGAAGCATATAGAGATGCGTGCGTTGGCAATGTTACTAGAGGTGGGACTTTTTATTTAGCATATAATTTACATTATTTCATTGTTTGATGTTTTTTATAGTTTTTAACCTTTTATTTGGGCTCTAAATATTCATTTATCTATATATATATATATATATATATATATATATATATATATATATATATATATATATATATATATATATATATATATATATATATATATATATATATATATATATATATATATTATATATATATATATATATATATATATATATATATATATATATATATATATATATATATATATATATATATATAAATATATATATATATATATATATATATATATATATATATATATATATATATATATATATATATATATATATATATATATATATATATATATATTCAATAAACATCAATCAACCTAAAAGAAGAACAACCTTTGGAAATACAATTTTGGAGAATTTTTTAAATCCAGTTTGCCTCTATGCAGTTAGTTCTCTTCCCAATAATTAATTAGTCGAAATAATATACAGTTAAGGACGCTACGCTTTTCACGGAATTATTATCAATGCCTGATACATATCTTTATTTTTAAGAATATAATATGTATTTAAACAGTTTCAGCGCTGTTATAAACCATTACAACCAAAAAAAAACTAGTTTTTATAACGTGTCTGCTGCTAGAGCCATAAAATTCACATGATTTAACCCAGTGAACTTCTTATACAGTTTCACAAATTTGGTTTTAAAATACATTACAGCATCCTTTCTGAATCCCGAATAAGAGAAGCGCTTAACTTAACGAGGAGGCCATAATACATAACATAATATTTACAGTAATATAACATTACAAATTCAAGGTGTGTTTGAATTGACGCACCGATATCAGAAAAGTTATTAGACCTTAAGTGCACGATTTCATGTGGCAACTGTGAATGTTTATTAATTAATACTGATAGGTCCTTGAACATGACATTTGCAAGAACGTTGATCGTCGATGTCAGACGGTTTATGACTAATATCACCAATTTATTGTCTAGTCAATTAATACCTACTCCTCTATAAATTTGCCTAATCAGATCAAAGTCCATTGTTTTGACTACAACTAAAATTCTAACGTTAAGGTATTAGTTTGAAATCGGCACTTCATTTACACATTTTGTAGGTATACCTACCCAGCAAACAGAGTAACGTTACCCCACGTAGAAAAAACGTTTGATTTTGGTTGAAATGTCCCCAATATTTTATATTTAGTATAAAATTTTAGTATTAATTGTTTGATTTCATTAGGCAAGAATTAAATTTGCGATTTCTATTTAACATCACCTATATAAAGCTATATCAGTCGTTTAGATTAAAACTGGGTTTTAAATGAAACGGAAAAGAGACGAAATTAATTAATGATTTTAAACGGCACGAACAAAATCATGATTTTTTAAAATTAAACCATGCATTTCCTATTAATATCTACTTTTCAGCTCAAACGGTTAGCTTTCAGTGAAACGTGGGGTAAAAATAAGGAAAGTGAGTACCGGATAAAAATACCGTTTTTTATATGTTTCTTCCCCCGGATCCCGAGATCCGGGCTTTGGATCTCATGATCCCGGATTACGCAAGTATATATCAAAACGGATCTCGGTTTCCGCCGCAAGGAATATATATATATATATATATATATATATATATATATATATATATATATATATATATATATATATATATATATATATATATATATATATATATATATATATATATATATATATATATATATATATATATATATTAGCTTTGAAATTCTTTGCTATTCATATTTATTTTGTGAAAAGTAATCTTGGGTTTGTAGCATTTCATTACATAGAAATAAGCAAATAGACGAAGAAGAAAGAAAACACACTTACCAGTGCTATATCTGGACACACATACGGAAATGAACCACTATACACACGAAAACGAACCACTTAGAAGTTGTACAAGTTCTTTCACCTTTCTTGAGGATCTTCAGAGCAGTATACGATTTATTTCATTGATCATTCATACTTGAATTTAAAATACCAATACTCCAACACTTGCAGTGACGTTTTATGACATTAGTTTTGAATGAGTTCCGTCAAAAACTACAAAATAGTTTTGAATGAGTTCCGTCAAAAACTAATGTCATAAAACGTCACGGCAAGTGTTGGAGTCTTGGTATTTTAAATTCAAGTATGAATGATCAATGAAATAAATCGTATACTGCTCTGAAGATCCTCAAGAAAGGTGAAAGAACTTGTACAACTTCTAAGTGGTTCGTTTTCGTGTGTATAGTGGTTCATTTCCGTATGTGTGTCCAGATATAGCACTGGTAAGTGTGTTTTCTTTCTTTTTCGTCTATTTGCTTATTTCTATGTAATGAAATGCTACAAACCCAAGATTACTTTTCACAATATATATATATATATATATATTATATATATATATATATATATATATATATATATATATATATATATATATATACAGGGTACGTCACGGTGAGTGGCCTATTAGATGTTTCTGAGAAACCACATATATTTTGGAACTGAAAATTTGCACACAGGGGTTTTCCGGGGTGCTCTATTCAATAAAAATATTGCCATGTATGTGCTACTAAAAAATTCAACTCGGAAGCAATATATTTTTTTAATTTTCCACAATTGGATTACTGACTCTTGTACTTCTCCAAGAGTTATGGGGGTGGGGGTGGTCGTGTTTTTCTCAACTGCCTACCGAGTACATCCCATCTGAGTACATCGAGATCCCGAGATCGAGTCCCGAGTACATCGAGATACTCATCGACAATATAAGCAACATGAGGTCTTGCACTCGAAGTAGTTTCCACAAACACCAAAACACTTCACTTCGCTCGACGCGCGTTTCGCCAACCAAGGTCCTAGGATTTGGCTGAGGTATGTGGATGAAATTTTTGCCGTGTTTGACACTAAGATTGCGGATGTAGAAAACTTTTCCAAATTAAATTAAAAGTCGTTTCACTTCTGTAAAGTTTACATATGAACTAGGAAATAATGGAAAACTTCCATTTTTAGATGTATTAGTAATTAGTAAAATAGTGACAATAGGTTAGAATTTGATATATAGATAGAAAAGATACCAATACGGTCAGATATATCCCTAATGACTCTCACCACTGCTATCAACATAAAATGGCAAGTTTTAATTTTCTTGTCCATCGTTTACTAAGTTTCCCTCTCAGTAATGAGAGGTTTGAATAAGAAAAAGTATTAATTAAAAATATAGCTGTGAGTAATGGTTATCCTAGAGATATAGTTGAAAAACTAATTAGGAAGCGTACATTTAAGGACACACTTCGTAATTCTACGACCTTTCAAAAGAATATATAGATACTCCAAAATATGTATCATCCCGTACGAACCCCGGTTTACTAGTGGTTTGAGTAAGATCTTCAAAAACGTGGGTATAACAGCGATTCATTCGTCGAGTAATAAATTACAACAACTCTTAGACAATCCAAAGGATAAAATTGTTCCAAATGAAAGGTCTGGGATTTACGAAATTAGTTGTAATGATTGTGATCGAAAATATGTTGGACAAACGAGACCATCAATTAACACCAGATTTAAAGAGCATATGGCTCATCTAAAATATGGAAGAACAGATAAGTCTAGTGTTGCACAACATGCTTTTGACAACAATCATAGAATAGATATTAGTAATTTAAGATTAGTTAGAAATGTGACCAATAATTATGATCCAATAATTATGATCCAATAATTATGATCCAATAATTATGATCCAATAATTATGATCCTTATGATTATCACCAATAATTGGAAAGTGACAGTTGGATGCATTTGAGAGCATAGAAATTGTAAAATGTAAAAGTAGTATGAATAGCGACAAGGGACCGTATACCGTATAGCCCGCTTTACGCTTTGCGCGTAATCATGTTTTCAAGTTTATCAAAGCTTTGGCCTCTGGTAAAAAATTTGCTAGAAAATTCAAAGTAGGCTTAAAGTAAAAACAATGAAAATTAATAAGTTGTCAAAACGTTGATATACAGAATTTATGTTTTGAATATGGAACAAGGTAGAAGAAATCTTAACCATGATGATTGTGTTAAAGCAGTGACATTAATAAATGAAGGGTTGAGTATGCGGGTAGTAGCTGGTAGACTAGGAGTTTCTGTTTCAATCATGTCAAGAGTCGTACAGCGGTTTCGAGAAACACAGCGAGGACAAGAAAGACCTCGTGTTACGACAGCGATTCAAGATCGTTTTATTAGAGTTCGCGCTCTGCGAGAACGATTCGTTACCAGCACAAACCTTCAGGCCCAGCTAAGTGCCGTCCATGATGTTGAAGTAAGTGCTAAGACAGTAATAAGAAAGTAATCTTCATATACGAATTCCAGTTACAGGACCCACTCTTAATGCAGAGCACCGAAGCGCTAGGTTACAATTTGCTAGGGAGCATTTAGAGTGGAATATTGACGACTGGGGAAGAGTGCTATTTACTGATGAATCTAGGTTATGCCTCTACAGTTCTGATCGTCGACAAAGAGTTATAAGAATGCCAAATGAACGTTACGCACAATGTAACATACGTCAAACCACTCTCTTCAATCCGTTAAGGGAGGGGGGGGGGGAATTTCAGTAAATGCACGTACAGAATTGTTGCCAGTACATGGAGGTGCACTAAATAGCGAAAGGTACATTAGAGAGATTTTATCAGAACATGTTGTCCTATTCGCACCTTACATCGGTGACAATTTCTTGTTAATGCAAGACAGACAATGCAAGACCTCATTACTGGATAGGGCTGGAACCTTTGATGTAACTATAACACTCGGAGTAGTTTCCACAAACACCAAAACACTTTCACTTCGCTCGACGCGCGTTTCGCCAACCAAGGTCCTAGGATTTGGCTGAGGTATGTGGATGAAATTTTTGCCGTGTTTGACACTAAGATTGCGGATGTAGAAAACTTCATTTAGTCAAATTAAAATAGTCGTCTTCAAATTAAATAGTCGTTTCACTTCTGTAAAGTTTACATATAAACTAGGAAATAATGGAAAACTTCCATTATTCTTCTTCTTCTTCCATTAAACTTCCATGACTCTTGGAGAAATACAAGAGTCAGTAATCCAATTGTGGAACGCTTTGGACCAGGAGGAAACTTTTAAGCATGAGGGGACGATGTGATGAAGCTGTAGTGAGAAGTAGGGGCGGAAATACTCGTTATTAGTTTTTTGTTAATAACATTAATTTGTTTGTTTTTGTTTTCTTTTTTCAAGTTTATTTCCGGTGCTAGTTTTCTGGCCTACGTAATTCTTTTTTTAATTAAAAGGCTTCCAAACATGATTTTAAAACCTCTCTATTTTCAGTAAAAATGAAGATATACATTTTTTGTGTTGCGTTAATTTTGTCCGCCAGTGTATGTTTCTTCACTTTTTTAAAATTTTCGATATATTCGCAAAAAACACGTTTTTCAACACTTAATTAATTTCAGCCCTTTTATGCATGATGATCTCAAAAAAAATATATACAGGCGTGTTCAGGGGGTCAAAATACATAAGGATATGACATTCGTTTTCATAAGCGCAATTTTGCGTTACTTCGGGGTCTGACGACTGGACTATAATATATCCACCGATTGTCTAGACCTGTATTACGTACATGGATACGCATTATTTCTTATGTAGATAAGTATGATCAAGCCATTTATTGCTGCTTGGGAGATGTTATTATTTTATGGTTATTTGTTAATTATATCTTTAATTTCGGACGTTCTTCGAACTTACTACGCAACATACACCGTGACTTTTAAATATACAACATTATTTATAAGCCTCTAGAACTCCACAACCCAAATAAAAAACGAAAATCAAAGTTGTACCAAGAATAATAATTACTGAAGCCATCAGTAAGTACGTATAGGTACCAAAATAATGTTTAGAAATATTGCATCTTACAAAGATTTGCACTGTATATTAAAACGTTATTCGAATAGTTAAAACACAGAACCGGTAAGAAGACAAGACTATATTTCATATCTTAAGCGGCTGTAAAAAATACTGGTCAGTGTATACTTACAACAAAGATATATTGGTGGTTATTCCTCCAAGATGCTATATTTTATAGAGACGTATTCCAATCTTAATTGACTTATGCTTCGAAGAATTTAATAACAAAACTACCAATTTGATTCCCAATTTAATTCTACATGTGAATAAAAAAAGAATAATTTATGTAAATAACGTACTTACAGAATTGCAACATCATTTTTATGCGTGTTGTAATTCTCTAAAGGAAGGAAATGGTATATACGTAATTTACATAGATCTAAGATGTAAGGTGTATCCTGTTACTTTTCATTATGTTGTAAATAGGTATATACCTATACTGTCCTGAGAAGGAAAAGGGCAGTAAGTGATATTTATTGCCAAAAGTGGATTTTAAGCTTATAACGTATAGCAGTAAGTGCTGCATCTTTTGTATAGACTTTGATGAATATATCTCGGTTAGAATTGCTAGAACTTATTGGGGAAAAGAGCAGTAATTGACAAAATAACCACAAATGTGAGTGCAAAAGGCAGTATCCAACTTCTTAATTAGATACTGCCTTTTGCGTCCACATTCATTAATTTAAATGATATTATTATGTGATGGCAAGAGGAAGTATGTAGATTATTTAGGAACATACTGCTGTTTGCTCTAACATCACCTGATAATTTAGATGTAAAGTAGTGGGAGCATGTGCACTGTGCGTAGTTCTATTTACTAATTTCTAAGCACAACACTTCTTATTCTCGTTTAGACTTATCGCACAACTACTGATATTTTATCTGTTGTTAAAATATAAATTATATTTTACTAAAATGTTTAATTCGCGAGGGAAGTATTTAGTTTCTTTGGTTACACAAAAACAGTCCAGTGAAAATGAAGACTTAGTTGATGATAATGTGGCGTCAACATCAACGCAAATCAACAATAATTATGAAAATAACATTGTTAGCAATGAAAAATTGAAGACCCCATGAACGACGAATACGAGGATATAACTGGTTACTCTGATGATTCAATTGTGGATCCAGACTATGAAGAGAGTTCATCAGAAAGCTCTGTTGGTCAAAAAAGCAATTTGATTGACTTTATAAATAATGACACATCACCTAAAACACCGACAAATCTTACACATAAAAAACGAAGGGTAAGAAAATAATCAGAAAGGATAGAAAGAGATAAGAATAGTCATCAACTGAAGAGTCCATGTAAATGTAAATACAAATGTGTGGAAAATATAAAAGAAGAAAGAAGAATAACAATCTGGAATGAATTCTATAAAATGAACTATAATAAAAGAAGAGCATGGGTGCATGGTCGAGTTATTCAGAAAAACAAAAAACGTAAAATAACAAAGATGGAAGTAAGCAAAAGAACTAGATCTTTAGCATACACCTTACCTGATCAAAACGGACATACTCAAATTGTATGTAAAAAATTCTTTCTAATAACGATTGGCTACAGTGAAAAAAATAATAAGTTCCTAACAATGTTAAAAAATTCGTCATTGGAAGCAATAACACCAAAGCAGCTGGCAAATAAAGTTCTACGTCAACATATATTATCATTCCTTCCGTGTATAAGTCATTATAGGCGAAAACATGCTCCTAATCGTTTATATCTCCCAAGTGACATCACGATTAGAAGTATGCATACGGATTACACTAATCAGTATTCTAATAAAAAACCGAAAAGTGGTCTGACATGAACATTAGCTTCGCGAAATTGGGACATGAAGAATGTGATACATGTATGGAGCATATCCAGCATTTAAAATCACATGATGAGGTCGTCCAAATTGATGAAGATTCTGACCAAGATCGTAATCCTGAGATTGGCAACCCCGGTTCTATTAATCCTAACTCCAGAATTGATTCAAATCTGTCACCTTGAATCATCTTCTAGAAGATATCAAGCTACTTGTATGCCCTGTAAAGAATGGCTGAATCATTTTGAAAAAGCTAAAATAAGCAGAGCTGCATATAGAAAAGATTTAACACAGGGAACTTCCGCAAAAGTGGTAAGAAGTGTCGACTTACAAAAGGTGATAATGTTGCCTCGTATACCAGGGAGTAAAAAGGCATGTTTCACTAGGAGAATTGTGGCTTTTCATCTGACATTTGCTATCATGGAAGATCCGGAACGCAAGAAAGAAAAGAAAATATATCTATTCTGTGGCATGAAGCCGTAGCAGGCAGAAAGGCAGAAGAAATTGCCTCTGCATATTATAAAGCATTACTTGAGGAAAGAGATGCTACTAACATCACATACTGGACTGACAACTGTTCTGCCCAAAATAAAAATTGGTGCTTGTTTACTATGCTAGCCATTATGATAAATTCTAGTCTAATCGCTGCAACTGAAATAACTTTGAAGTATTTCGAGCTTGGGCATACATTCATGAGTGCCGATTCAGTGCATCATGGTGTGGAACTCTCTATGAAGAATGTGCCACATGGAAATATCTATGACTTCTAAATATCTATGACTTCTTCTAATCCTAGAGGAATTTCACCACAAAAGAAACAAAGCATAATTTCAGAGTTATGTCCAATTATACCTGAAAACAGACGACCATTTTGGTTAACGCTGACTGAAAATGATGTGGAAGATTTAATTGACAACGTTGAATAATTTTATTTACCTATTTCTGTTCTTATTAATATCTTAAATTTTGTGTACCTATTTTAAGTTTTTTATTTTTTTTTATATTCGTGTTCTTTAATAAACATAAATATTTTTCACTCCTTGAGTCGTTTTTTCTTTTTCAAATTTAATATTATCATTAGTTACTGCAAAAAATATTAAAGCAAAATAATGATTACTGTTGAAGCAAACAGCAGTAAGTGATCAAAAACAAGCAAAAACACTAAAAATACTAAATTTAATATAATGCAAAAATAAAAGAGCCTATTTGATTTAATTTACACGTTTGGTATTAAATATTTGAGTTACAGTAAACAACAGCTAAGACAATGCACTAAAATGCGATTTTTTCGACTTCTTTATTTTTTCACTTACTGCCTTTTTCCTTCTCAGGGCAGTATAAAACGTAATCAATTGATTTTTCAACAAAACCGACTGATCTATTCTAAAAACTGCACTAAAAAGTAAAACATAATTACGTTATCATTCTCTATTCGCATACAATCAATTTATTAGGCCAATAATTGTATATTATTGGCCTAATAAATTGATTGTTCACTTACAATTGAATATAACTTGCCTAAAGCGACAATTACAAATAAACTTAAATTCAAACTTGGATGGACTATTCCACCCCCAAAGCACGCCGTCCGATTAGCATAACTTCATTACTACTGAAGACGATGGAAAAGCTATGTGAACGATATCTGAGGGATGTAACATTGACTAACAATCCTATGCACCCCAACCAACATGCATACACACCAGGAAAATCCACCGACACTGCCCTGCACGTGGTAGCAATAGCTCAGGCAAGTTTTTGAGTGAAGTGTTTCCGAACATTTATTTTTAAACGGTAATCGATAGCTCTTTTAGTGTAGAATGGAAATCCAAAAGTCCCAAAAAATCGCATGTGAGCTAAAGTCGCCATTTTTAAAAACATGGCCGCCAGCGCCCTTTATTTAAACGATGATATTTCAGTCACCGTTTATCCGATATACAACTTCTTTTTTTTGTTTTATTCGTCATATTGAGTACAATAAAATGTTTCATTAGATCAATAACGAAAAAATCACAAATAACAGCCAAAAAAAATAAACACTAATTTTCATACGTTTATTGTATAAATTGTAGTTACAATAAACAAAAACTAATAAAAAATGTGAAATAGCAAAAAAAATTGGAGGATTTTTCCTCCTACTTGGTGAGGATCGTAAAATCAGGCGTTTTAAATACATAGGTATTGGTATAATTGTTGTAAAAAGTTATATAAATTGAAACATCTAAATTGCCTTCTTCAATAACGCACGCATATTTACTGTCAATCCCATATCGCATATTTACCAATCGCATATTTTCACTAAAATATGGATAATTATCGGTGTTGTAAACTTGCTTTTTTTGTCCTCTCTTATTATTTCACTTGCTGCTTTAACAATCTTTAATCTTTCCTGCTCAATTGTTTCACATTTTTCAGAATAAAATTTTTCCGTAAGAATACTTTCTAAGGTGTCTGTTAGGGTAATAACTGTTAATTTACGGGTAGGCATAGTTGTAGTAATTCGTTGCCCAAAATGTCGTTGTAATTTTTCCTTTAACCATCGAGGTACGTAGAGTTCAATACTATTAGCAAATTCTTTAATTTTTCCATTAAATGCGAAAGGGAAAATTGACACTCGTTACTGTTTTTCATATACTCGCATAATTTTTGCGAGTATATTTGAATAAAAATGCGCTATGTTTTTCACTGTTCTTGTTGTGGCTTAAAGCAACTTGGAGCATCGTGAATTAGGCTTTGGTAACAATTCAAATGATATTTTCCTTCAGCAGCTACTAAATCTATGATGTTTCCTAAACGAAGTAATATTTGTCGTCCTAGCTCGTCACTCCTGTTTCTACAAATTTCCTCTATTTTTTCCTTCATATGAATTTCGGTGACCTTTCGAATCTCTTACCTATATTGCTTTGGCTTTTTTTTTCTTTTTCAAAACATATATATATATATATATTCTCCACAGACTAAGCAACTTGCCTTGAAATCAAATGGTTTAAATAACGACCTCAATAACGGTTCGTTCGGATCTTGATCTAAAGGATTTTCTATTATTTTTCTCACATTCCTCATGAGTGCACTTCTTACGACATGTAACATGAACCTGAATACAAAAATTAAGATTTGCTTATATGTTTATTTATTTAGTAATTTATTTATTTACCTTAATGCCTTTTGAGTTTTTCAATTCTTCGCCTATATCGTCTCCTTTCTGTTTACTCGCAAGTATAATCGATTGCAATCCTTTTGCTACCACATGAACCACTTTACTGTCACATAATGGCTTCTTATAAAACAATTATTTAATATTTATAGGCAAAAATTTATAGCGTCCATTTTCCTGTTATGCAATTGTTACTGGGTTTAAAATAAAAAAGCTCGTTTTACTTTTTGCTACAAATCGTATACTAACCGTAACTAATATCAATATCATTCATCGTATAATAATTTTAAAAAACTGATAAATCTATTTTAGGTTGTTTAAACTAAAAAACTCTAACAAGGTATACGACAATTTTAGTTTTACTTGGCAGAAACAAAACAAAATATGCACGACGTCAGAACTGGACCAAACCTTGATAACTCAGTGGAAACAGCAAACAAGAAACATATGTAGTGGGGGCCAACATGTAGTGGGAGTCAACAGCGCAGCCTATCTGTCTGTTCTGTCCTGCTGGATGTGCACCTCCATGCATGATAAGCGATATCTTCAGTAATATTTGAGCTACAAAGGCGCACAAAAAAGCAGACCAGAGCAAATTTCCTATCCTATAACAAAAGTTATAGGATAGGAAATTTGCTATTGAATTTGAAAAAAACTTGAAAAAGTTTTTTTCCTACTTTTTATCGTTTATTATTTATTGCAGTCAGTATCCACAATTTATACAAAAAAACTTTATTTTTTCTACTGTTATTTGTGATTTTTTCGTTATTGATCTAATGAAACCTAATTGAATGAAATCTAATTGACTTAATATGACGAATAAAACAAAAAAAAGAAGTTGCAAATCGGATAAACGGTGACTGAAATATCATCGTTTAAAGAAAAGGCGCTGGCGGCCATGTTTTTCAAAATGGCGACTTTAGCTCACATGCGATTATTTGGGACTTTTGGATTTCCATTCTACAGTAAAAGAGTCATCGATTACCGCTCAAAAATAAATGTTCGGTATCACTTCACTCAAAGTGGTATAATTGTAGAAATTTGCCTGGACTACAAGTCGAATTGAGAAATCCCTGGACTATATCCTATAAGCAATCCACCCTGGGTGTTTTCATAGATATAGAAGGTGCGTTTGATAAAACCACCTTTCCTAAAATTACAGCGGCCCTATCACATAGGAACGTTCCTCATATTGTGGGCAGTTGGATATCCAACATGCTCTCTAAAAGAGTACAAATCAGTGTAGGAGACACTATCATAAGAGGACTGGTTGGTCCATTTTTATCCAACTGGACTATGGATAAAAATGCCAGCGTAGTAGACAATCACTACTGGTCCTGAAGAATTATAAAATAACTAAAGGGTCAACATGGGAATGTCACCAAGCACTTGTGAGAGCATGTCAGATGAATAACATATGCCTGTGCTGGGTCAAAGGACACAATGCACCGGCAATAAAGAAGCTGACAAACTGACCAAGGCAGCCAGCCTGAGAATCCTTGGGCCTGATCCTTCGAGTAGGTACCCTACCAATTGCAACTCCAATTAATAAAGGAAAACACCCACACGAAATTTAAGACGTTGGGGGATGAAACAAGTAGCTGTCAGCTGGCCAGAAATCTCTGGAGATATCCCAGCGAAGAGACGGCGAGGAATTTTCTGGCAATGTCTAGGGAAAAACTGCGATTCATGACAGGAATCCTAACCGGACACTACCGGGTAAGGAAACACCCCTATAACATGAGACAAAGTGACACCCATCTGCAGAGCATGTGAACAAGGAGATGAAACGGTCGAGCATGTACTTTGTGAATGTCCCGCCGTATCATCAACCAGAGAGTCCATATTGGAGGAGCGTTGGCCTTCCATGGCCATTTTGAGGGAATTGCCCCTAGGCAATATGATCACCTTTTGTACAACATTGGGCTGGTCGATGGCCTAGGAAGACATTTCCCTCACGGAGGAAGAAAAAAGGGCCCAATGGGGCCTAAGTGCAGCGGATCTCTGATCCGAACAATTTCCAGATTCCAGATTCAAACTTCTAGTCGAATACAATAAGAGATGTATACCTGCGCTACTTCGTTATACGTTTGTAAACCTTGGTTGGCACCGACTCCAAAAATAATTCCAATAATTGTATATTATTGGCCGAATAAATTGATTGTATTCCAAGTAAGAATGAATAACGTAATAATGTTTTACTTTTTAGTGCAGCTGATGCAGCTGAATAGATTTTTTTGAAGTCGGTTTTGTTTTTTAACGGCCTTCACAGCTGGCCTCAAAAAGTAAACATATAGCTACCTACCCAGTTTCGCAAGTGCAATGAACTTCCTTGAAAACTAACATTCAGTTTTTCAAAAATAATACACATTTTATGTGATTTTGCGGGTTTTTTCTTCGGTAACATTTTCCTTAAATTGTTAAATCTTAATTGCACACTTCTTGTATATGTAACCTTCCACGAAAATCCTGTAACCTTTGTTACGTCCTGTTGTCGTCAAATTCGTCAAAGTGTAGTAGTCATCTTGGAGATGCCATCTTGAATATTTGTTTTAATATAAATAGTCATCTGCTACACGAAAAACCCCGAGTTACATATTTTGAGTCGATTGGGACCATAAATGGCAAAAATATCCATCACCCTAGAGCTGCCATATTATTTTTTTCACAAAAAAATCATAATCTGCGACCTCAAAATTCTCGTGGCACTGAGTCCATTCGGACCTTAAATGGCACTCCGCCATCTTAAATATTTATTTGAAAAAAAATCGTGATCAGCGACCTCAAGATTTACGAGATCTCGACTTTAAGCCGGAGAGAACCATAGATTCAAAAAAACGTGTGCCACCTTGGACCCGCCATCTTGAATATTTATTTAAAAAAATCTAAATCTGCAGACTCAAATTTCCCGATACACCGATTTTGAGTCGATTCGGACTATAAATGGTAAAAAAAAAATTATCGCTGCACAATCGTGTTGATGACAGATTGATTATTGACTTCTGAATAATATAAACGTATCAAAAATATAAAAAAGATATTTTCGAGGCTGGAATCTGGAATCTGGAATATGTCCGGAGTGCGGATCGAGATCCGCTGCACTTAGGCCCCATTGGGCCCCTTGTGCTTCCTCCGTGAGGGAAATGTCTCCCTAGGTCATCGAGCAGCCCAATGTTGTACAAAAGGTGATGATGTTGCCCAGGGGCATTTCCCTCAAATTGACCATAGAAGGCCAACGTTCCCCCAATATGGATTCTCTGGTCGATGACACGGCGGGACATTCGCAAAGTACATGCTCGATCGTTTCATCTTCTTGTTCACATCCTCTGCAGATGGGTGTGTCGCTTTGTCTCATGTTATAGAGGTGTTTCCTTACCCGGCAGTGTCCGGTTAGGATTCCTGTAACAAATCGCAGTTTACCCCTGGACATTGCCAGATAGTTCCTCGCCGTCTCTTCGCTGGGATATCTCAAGAGATTTCTGGCCAGCTGACAGCTACTTGTTTCATCTCATAACGTCTTAAATTTTATGTGGGTGTTTTCCTTTATTAATTGAGGTTTCGCTGCAACTGGTAGCGTACTTGAAGGACCAGGCCCAAGGATACTCAGGTTGGCTGCCTTCTTGGCCAGTTTGTCAGCTTCTATATTGCCGTTGCATTGCGAGTGTCCTTTGACCCAGCACAGGCAGATGTTATTCATCTGACATGCTCTCACAAGTGCTTGGTGACATTCCCATCTTGATCCTTTAGTTATTTTATAATTTTTCAGGGTCAGTAGTGATTGTCTACTATCTGTGCAGATTCTTATTGTCTTTCCCGTTATTTCTCTGCGAGCAATCTCTTGTGCGGCTATGGTTATACCAGCGAGTTCTGTTTGTACTACACTGGCATTTTTATCCATAGTTCAGCTGCATCGGAGTCGCAGATTCCTGGAATATATACCACAGCCTGCTTCATCCTTTTTCTTTGATCCGTCCGTGAAGACATAGTTTACACCCTCAACGCTGGCCTCGTCTTCACCAGTAGTATGTATGGTGTAAGGTTTATCAAAGACAAGCCGAGGCGGAATACCATCTGCACATGCCTGTAAAAGGGGTATCTTTCTGACAGACTCAGTGCGGCTTCTGGTTTGGCCACAGCTTGCATTTGGTAGTATGCCAACAGATTTAAGGCGAGTCATGGTAGTCAGAGCCGCTTCTTCTAGATGTAGGTCTAGTGGTGGAAGACACAGCATTATCTCCATTGCTCTCGTTGGTGTTGTTCGCATGGCTCCGGTTATGCTCAGACAGGCAACTCTTTGTACCTGGCCTAGCTTGAGTTTTGCTGTTATTTGTTGACTCTTGGGCCACCAGACAACAGCTCCATAGGCCAACTCTTATGATAGCAGTGTAAATCCACAGGACCACCCTGGGTTTCATTCCCCAGGTTTTCCCTACTGTCCTGCGACACTGCTCGTATGATATGTAGGCCTTATTTATTCTTCTTTCGAGGTGAAGATTCCAGTTTAATTTGGCATCGAAAGTTACCCCCAAGTATTTCACCTGTGGTGCAAAATTTAGTGCTGTGTTTAGGAGAACAGGTGCTCTCATTGGCTCCAGTTTTCTTTTCCTTGTAAAGAGTACCATTTCCGTCTTCCTGGGGTTGACGGATAGGGCATACTCCTCACACCAATTTTCGATTATTCTTAGGGCCATCTGCATTCTTTGACAGAGAGCTCCTTCGAATTTTCCATTAAGCAGTATCGTTAAGTCATCTGCGTATGCAATTGTGTAGAATCTTTCCACGTTGAGGTGGTTTAGGAGGCTGTCAAGAACCAGATTCCATAGCAGTGGTGATAAAACACCTCCCTGCGGACAGCCTTTCGCAACCAGTCCTCTAATGACAGTGTCTCCTGCACTGAATTGTACTGCTCTTTTAGAGAGCATGTTGGATATCCAGCTGCTCACAGTATTAGGAACGTTCCTATGTGTTAGGGCCGCTGTGATTTTAGGAAAGGTGGTCTTGTCAAACGCACCCTCTATATCTATGAAGACACCCAGGGTGGATTCCTTATAATCCAGGGATTTCTCAATCCGACTTGCTACCACATGGAGGGCAGTATCGGTGGATTTTCCTGGCGTGTATGCATGTTGGTTGGGGTGCACCGGATTATTAGTCAATGTTACATCCCTCAGATATCGCTCACATAGCTTCTCCATTGCCTTCAGTAGAAATGAAGTTATACTAATAGGACGGTATGCTTTGGGGGTGGAATAGTCCATCCTCCCTTATTTCGAGGCTATTTATTGACCGATTTTTTTAAAATGTTGGTCAGATGCTGCATGCCCATCTTAATGTAGTAGAAAAGTTTCAGAACTGTACGATATATACCTGCATTATTATTAAGTCAAATTATTAAATAACGTGAAATAGTTTAATAAAAGTTTAAGTGAATTTAAGGACTTTAATTATGAAATAGCAGCATCATTTTTTAATGAAAATGGGTAATATGTGTATATATATATATATATATATATATATATATATATATATATATATATATATATATATATATATATATATATATATATATATATTAGCTTTGAAGTTCTTAAGTAATCGTGGGTTTGTAGCATTTAATTACATAGAGAAATAAGCAAATAGACGAATAATAAGGAAGATACACTTACCAGTCCTATATCTACACATACACACCATGGAAACGAACACCACTTATAAGTTGTACAAGTTCTTTCACCTTCATTGAGGATCTTCAGAGTGGTGTACGACCTGTTTCATTGATCATTTATACTTGCATTTAAAATATGAATACTCCAACACTTGCAGTGACGTTTTATGTCATCAGTTTTTGACGGAACTCAAATTCTTAGAATACACAAACCTAGTCTACTATTTATATTTGTTCTATTTGAATATATTATACAAGGTGTCCAGAAAGGGTATCGGCACTTTGCTATTGGTATAAATAAAACACAGAAAATTTTTCTAATCATTTTTTTATGAAAAATAAAACTTTAGGCAAAGGAAATTTATGATTTAAAAGTAATTTTGTCTAAATGATGTCCATTATGTTGTATGCACTCCTCGAATCTGGAGCGAAGATTATTAATAACTCGTCCACACATTTCCATCGGGATAGCTGTTATTTCTGCCGCAATATTTTCTTTTAATTGGAGTGTATTAGCTGGATTGTTCTCGTAGACCTTACTTTTAAGGTAACCCCATAAGAAATAATCGAGAGGCGATAAATCGGGGCTCCTAGGTGGCCAGTTAATATTGCCTCTTCTTAAGATTACCTTATTAGGGAATAATTCCTGAACGGCCTCAATAGCCCGATTTGATGTATGGCAAGTGGCGCCATCCTGCTGAAACCAAGTCCGTAAATTAATTCCTTCAAATACTTGTAGGGATGGCGCAAGAAAACCTCGTAACATTGCACAATATCGTTCGGTATTAACTGTAAGTGGGCGTCCATTTCGATCTTCAAAAAAGTACAGACCGATTATACCGCTAGCAGACATTGCAGCCCATACGACGACTTGGCTGTGGAGTGGACGTTCGTGCTTCCTTCGAGGATTTTCGGCAGACCAGAATCGGCAATTTTGTTTGTTTACATGACCGTCGAGATGAAAATTTGCCTCGTCGCTAAATAAAATGTTATCCAAACTCTCAAACATTTCCATCATGTGGTTAGCAAAATTTAGCCGTGCAATGTAATCCGTCGCTTTCAATTCTTGGACCAACTGTATTTTAAAAGCATGGAGGTGCAAATCTTTTTTTCAAATGTCGTATAAAGAGGATCGTTTGACCCTCAGTAACTGACCTCGTTTCCGTACAGATTGTGTTGGATTTTCTGTGACTGACTGCCGTACCCGTTCGATGGTTTCTGCACTTCTTACGACTCGTGGGCGCCCTGTATTGTGTATTTTCACTGTAGATCCAGTAGCTTCAAACATTTTTATCCATTTTCTAATGCTATCGGGGCTCGGTGCTAAATTAATTTTTCGCAAATGGTAATGGGCGCGATATAGGCGACGAGCTGTCACCATAGAGTTATTGTTCTGGTAAAATGCTCGTACGCAGAAAGCGCGTTGCTCTCCGGTGAACGCTTCCATTGCAACTGAAATTCCTTTACTCGCTTTACAGTTCCCCACCATCCCCACCACGTCCGACCGTAAACGGTTTAACAAAGTGCTGATACCCTTTCTGGACACCTTATATAAAAGCATTAGCACAGAAGAGAGAGCTTATTCAGAAGCGAAGGTAAGGCTTCCCTCCAAAACCAAATTTCAGTACGCATGCGTTAAACAAGTTGTATAGTTGTCAACCTCACTTTTATGATACGAACGTGTGGCGATATTTTCGTTTAACTTTCGTTTGTGTTTGAACTGTATTTTGACGGGCGTTTTTGTTACAATAGTTGGAAACATTATTGAGTTAGATACTTTGTGTTCTCTTACATTATTTGTGCTCTGTGTAGTAGTGATGGCTCGTAAAGGAGGATATGCTTGTATTTTTCGGGGATGTTCTTCGAGAACAGGTGAAGGGATAAGCCTTTTTTTCTTCTCTATTCCAAGAGATCCTATAAGGTAGGTAATGGATAAATTTAATTTACATTAAATTACAAGCATTTACAAAAGTAACAAAAGAGATAACTGAAGTAACTATAAGGTAGGGGTTTCGAGGTTGCACTTATGGATTGCATCTCGAATCATTTGCTCAGTAACTTGCAGTAATTGCTTATTTGGTATGTAAACTTCACCATTATTTAGTTTCTATGGTGTTATTCTTCGCAACTCATTTGCTATAAAGTTATTATTTAAAATACTAGT
>CAXKVY010014671.1:0-25135 GCA_964058915.1 Tetropium fuscum | reverse complement strand
AATTTACGTCTGTTATTTTTGTGGAACGTAATAAAAATGATAATGAAAATATTAGGTTAACAATAGCACGCACATGAAATTAATTTAGGGACTTTTGTTCTTTCCATCAGATACCAACAGTTTCCCTATATTCTGTGGTCACGTGGTTTTCAGTATTTGTTGTAGCTGTTTATTTATGCAGTTGTGGCTAAATGTAAATCATGATATATACACTTCTTCAAGAAATTAAGCCACCACCAATAAATAATCAAAAGAATTTAATTTTTGTCTAGACCTTTTATCCGATTTCGATGATGATGATTTTTTTGTATGAACTAAAAATAATTTGGCAATCATACAAAAAAAAAATCGAAATTTGGTGGTGCGTTAATTTCTTGGAGGTGTATAGAGATAATTTTACATATACCGGTTGTGTCCTAGGGCTACAAGGTCGGTAGATCATTTTAAAATAAAAAATAATAATATACGTAGTATGTATAATATACCTGGTAGGTGCGTGTATTCCATGGAAGTAAGGGAAACAGTGCTTCCTTTAAAGTACATACTTAAATTTATTGTATATTAAACTGCATTATTTAAAACCTGGTTTTGTCACTGAACAAAAACTGGAACTAGTTTAATTATTACAATTTTTAAATAGCAATCTCACATCATAATTATTTATTTTGAGCCGTATGACAAAGTTTGACGAGGACGGCATGTCCGAGTAAGCGCGACCACGAACGAACATCTCATGGATTTAAATAATATGACGTGCAATGATTTTAGTTAAAATTATTATTAAGTCAGTATAGGGTGGTCGATAAAAATAGAAACATATTAAAAAGACTTATTAATGAAACTTTATAGACCTAGTTTCTTTTAACAGCCAAATACGGAATTTGTTTAAAAAATCACATAGTGGTTTGAATTCGGGTGATTAAGTCAACTGTCTGTAGTAATACGGTACGCCAAAACTGATAATAAAAATTGAGTTACACTCCAAATATGTAGGTTTATAAGAATTGCTTCCCTTATTTGAAATGCTATTGGACGTCACTGGTATGGACTAAGATGAAAAATCTTATTGTATATAGTGTAAATATTTCTTAAAACAGAAATAGGTACAAGAAGATATTTTATAATTCCGGTACACATCTACAAAACATTGTATAGCAATATTCCATTGATTATTAGGAACAAATTTCCATTGAAGTACGAAAAAATAGGTGACCGAAACGCTATTATTAATGTGAACTAGTTCATCGCCATACAAAAACGCGGTCTACGCCACAAATATGTAAAAAGTAGAGAGAAGAATAGCAGTGGATTTGGCAACGCGTGTATAAATTTCATCAAAATTAATTATCCAGCATTCTTCTGAATATGGGTTGAGGATTTTTCAGCTATTAAGCATAAATCTCCGATAACAATCTTCTTTGTTCGTACCACACTGCTTAAATTACCAAACATTTTAATTAACGCAGCAAAGGTGACAATAAGTAGTTAATTAACTAATTAAATGCTCAAGTATCACTAATTTAATAATGATCACGGAGATAAATTCTAGATGGAAATTGACATACATAATATATAAACAACTTAGAATACCAACTTCTTGTAGTAGTTATGAATGCACCTATTGGATAGCCCTCATTTATAAGAAACACGATTTATAACATAAAATATTTTTCAATGCACATTTATTAATATATTTCCGCAGTTACTTTTTAATTACAGTTTAAAATAAAAATGGGACAGCGAATTTAAAAAACATGCTTCCGTAGCAATTTCCCCTGGGATAACGAAGAAAGGGAAATAAGTATCCACTGGGTTGGAATGTCCCGTCTTGTTTGCTCAGTCGCTCTTAGCGATTCATTAAAAAAGGGCCATATATTAGAAAAACATGTCCGTTATGACACAAAGAAATCAATTTGGGTTAAAGTAATTGCCAAGATTAGAAAATCCTACGAAATTATAGTCGGATTTATTTACTGCCGTACTCCGAATCCTCTTTTAGAATTTTCCAGAGGAATTACATTATACATTTAAGAGCCTGTAACTTTTTTCTAATTTAATTTTTCACTTACCCTCATCTATAGAGGGTAACAGACTGTGATCGTTTACCGTTAGTTGCTTGAAATATCAATCAAAATTCGATTGAAAACGTTTTTTGATACTTGATAATAATTATTACTTGATGAAAATCCATGTCAATTCATATTAGTAGATACAGACAAATTAGCTTGAAAACCACTGAAAATTCGGACATATTTACATAAAGCTGTTTTCACCGGAAATAGGTGTAGGTATATGTACTTAATATTATATTAAAAATCCCCATATATAAAAGGGCCGGAATCCTTTTAATAATGTCTATGGTAGATATTGAAGAAATACGTCGTTTTTTTCTCATATTCCCAATTTTTTATCAGTTTCACAAAGATCTCCACAAAAAATACAATTTAAAAAAAATCATATTTCATAGTCCATCGGAGTCGAGATGAACTAGGTTGATTTAAATCTACATCTACATTTTTTATAACCGATTTTAGGCTAGTGGCATGAGTATAAGTTTTCCTACATGCTTTATGTGTAGAAATTTCCTCAACACCCTTAGAATGTTTGCACTTATCATTTCTCGCTTTGCTTGCATTAATTAGTGTTACAAGTCCTTTCGTTTTAACACATACACACTCGTCTTTTAAAAGCATAACATTGCATATAATACACTTATTAGCTTCCATAGCGTCTTAAAAATATTTAAATATTTAAAAATATTTTATGTAAAATATTTACATAAATCTTCCCTCATAATTCCTCAAGCCCCCATAATTGTATTCTTTAATTAACCCTTTTCGTACAGGTATTGTCTTTTTCGAACCACGTTATAATTTTTTTTAAGGCGGCCTAGTAAGCATTGGATGGGACCACAGACGCTGAACACAACTTGAGGAATGAGGATGGACTCCCCCACTATATCACGCTTCGTTTATGTGGAGCAGATCACGTCGTCATTTGTTTTAGCATGTTTTCTGGCAAATTTTCTGCTTGAATATAATGTAATTAGTGTTTGGGTATAGTTGGTGACACATAAATAATTTGCCGGTATTATGAAAGTATGGAATTTGTTTGTGGTTCCTTTTGGAACCACTAGGAAGTTCTTTTTGTTTGCAACATCATTTTTATTTTTTCATGGAAACAAAAAATAGATAATATTGGCAACGGTAGTTTCTTTTGGGACTATACTACAGGGAAGAAATTTATATGGATGCCTTTTTTAACAGAAAATTGTATCTTATTGTAAGCTAAGTATTATTTATTTTATTGTTTCAGGTCAAAGTGATGGACCTGTCTAAACTCTCTTCCGATTATGCGTATGCTTAATGCGTATGCTTTACTACAAGAAATTCCATCAGATAGTGGCTCAATCACGTCTGAAATGCAAACCGGAAGATGAATTGGATGATGTCGAGATAAACACAACGAATACTTATTCAAATGATTTACAGCCAGATATTCAAATTGGGTCCGATTCTGATAGTGATGATAATATACCATTAGAAAATCTCAGGGAATAAGTAAACGGTCAACCACAAAAAACTAAATGGTCGAATAATTCTCATTTTACTGAGCCTGAGGTCTTCGGTGAAACCTTTGGTCCAAATATTCCAGAAGCCACAGAAATGCCGCTAGATGTATTTTTATGTGTTTATCCAAAGGAACTAATAGATACATTAGTTTTTGGGAACTAATCTGCATGCTACCCAGCAGTATGGAGATCCCTATCTTTCAACTACTCCCGAAGAAATTAGATGTTTTCTGGGTGTTAATTTGATGATGGGGCTATCCAGAATGTGCAGCTATAAAGATTATTGGTCTTCCATGTTTGAAATGAGAGACACCCACATTTCATCATCCATATCTCGAGATCGCTTTGGTTGGCTATCGTCAAATATTCACATAAATGACAATACATTACAACCTAAAAAAGGGGCAACTTTTTTGAACTGTTACAAACCCGCAAAATACCAAGCTATTGACGATTCCGTGGTAAAATTCAAGGGAAGGATTGGATTTCGCCAATACCTGCCTCAAAAACCAATAAATAGGGTATATAAGATGTGGATCTGCGTTGATGAGTCCGGTTATGTATCACAATTCCAAATATATACAGGCAAAGTAGCTGACAATCCCGTATCTAACCTAGGATCTCGTGTAGTGAAAGATCTGACCCGTCCACTAGTGGAAAAAAGCGTCAAGTATACTTTGACAACTTTTTGAATGGAATTCAGCTTCAAAAAGATTTGTTAGCCGATAAGATTTATGCCTGTGGTACAGCTAGAAAGGGACGGAAAGATGAACCCAAGAATTTAAAACCAGAAAAATTCATGAAACGAGGCGATTCGGTTTGGCGAATGAACCCTGAAGGTATTCTTAAATGAGTGTGGAAAGATACAAAACTGGTTCGATTTATAAGCAATTTTCACGATCCTGAAATGGTACGAACGGTTCTATGAAAACGTACACAGTCAGTATATTTCATAATATACACAGTACACAGTAAGTACACAGATCAACAGTAAAATCTACAGATACAGGGTCTTATACAAAAGTTAAATATCTTTTTCAACTATTCCATATAACCACACTAAGTGAGAATATTTCGATATCTCCCTATATTTCTATATCTCACTGATCCATTTGGTTGATTATTTAATATTGAAAACCCTCGCCGAATAGCATCCAAACAATGTTTATTTCTATCCAACAAAACTGTCTAACTTAAACCCCTGGGCCTTCTGGGATTTTCGTTTCCTTTTCCCATAGCACCAATCTCGTTAATTACCCCAGGACCGAATTATCGCGAATATCGCGATTCCTTTATTCTTATTGCTCTGAAGGACGCTTAGAAAGTTTTGATCTCCATTATCCGCAGTCCAAAATAATTGTCAGAACTTCTCCTTCGTCTATTGTTTCTATTCTCATCACATCGAAACCGATCAACCTAAATAATTAATATTGCGTCGAAATATTTAACAGTAATATGAGGGATGTCTTAATTATGAAATTAATCACTACCGCGTTTCTATTTAAGTATCAGTATTTTTTATTTAAAGGATCATGTAAGTATTAATTAAAGCCGTGTAAATACATATAGCAAAGCAATATTGGCTGTCATAAATCCAGATATGGACCCCCTTTAATCATAAGTTCATCTAATATGAAAACTTTCAGCCTGGCAATACCCAAATGGAAAACTGAAACATTTAACGCTTCAAAGGCAAACTTTCAATTTCAATGCGCGCTGAATACGAATATGTACAAAAGAACATATTCATTGATATTCACGGAACCCGGAACGATGGCAGGGGCGTACTCGATAATATGCCAAAAAACCTGCGATTTTAAATTGTTATCCTATATATTATTATTCTGTTTTTTGGTTTATAATAATTTTTTGAACTCTACATTAGAATCTGATTAACTCTAATTCTTGAGATATTAATTAATTTATATTTTTTTTACCAAAACTCAATTGCAAGAAGCTCAAATTTTATTTAAACATTTAAACAAAAGTGGCTATATTGGAGTTAGGAAACAAATGCAGGGTGTCTAACAAATCTGTTGCATATATATATATATATATATATATATATATATATATATATATATATATATATATATATATATATATATATATATATATATATATATATATATGTATATATATATATATGTATATATATATATATATATACATATATATATATATATATATATATATATATATATATATATATATATATATATATATATATATATATATATATATATATATATATATATATATATATATATATATATATATATATATATATATATATATATATATATATATATATATATATATATATATATATATATATATATATCTATATATATATATATATATATATATATATATATAATATATATATATATATATATATATATATATATATATATATCTATATATATATATATATATATATATATATATATATATATATATATATATATATATATATATACATATATATATATATATATATATACTATTCCTATACCTATTTTCAGGTATTTCTTAATTATAAGAATTATAAGCACTGAATAGGCGGTTAATTAAGAAATACCTGAGTAATAGCAAGATACTATCGTCGGTTTTATGAACTCAAAATGGGTCCAAAATTACCTCCAAAGAACTATATTTCCTCAATATAGAAGACTTGAAGGTAATGACCTTAATTTTGAGTCTTGGTGCTCCAAGAGATTCGAAAAGTCCTTTAACTCCAAATTATATAAACGACATATAAAAGTTTTTAGTTATTTTTATGCATATCATCATGCCTCAATAACAAATGCAATTATAATGCCTCAATAATGCATTGCTGATATATGCCAAAAGGTGTGAATTTGTGTGAATTATAGCTAGGACATACGAAGATCTTGTCTGTCTTGAAAAAAGTAATTTTAATACATGAATTCCTCATGAGGGAATCTTCAATAAACACATTTTTTTTTGTGTTCATTGAGGATTTTGCTTGGTGTTTGTTCTATAATTTTCATAAGCCAGTTCCTGATGTTTGGTGGCCAATAGTCAAATCATCCAAAGCCAGCTCAATAAAGTTATGATATCAGCATAATATAAATATAATATTCTAATATTTTGGCTGCAGAATTATCTTTTTCTAACACATCAGAGCCGCTGTGTGCAAGGTCACGTTGTTTAAGCGGACCGCCAAGCCCCCTATGCCACGAACGTTTGCGTCTAACATCTCTCATCCCCATCGTAAGACGTATATCCGAAATTATCTTAAACATTTCCCACCAAACACCCCGACACCGAGTTCCAGTCGCCCCTGTCAGCTTGCTGTCCGACAAACACGGTAATCCTAAACACATCTTAACCTCCCTCACATAAATTAGGCAAGTTCATTGTTAAGCCAAAGGTCAACAGACGGTAGCTGGAGCTAAATACCTTATCCCCGACGAAATTGCGGCGATCGCCCCTTACAACTGAAAATATACTTCAGATTCAAAAGCTCTTCACTGATCAATATTAGAAAAGCTTAATCTGAAAGCCAGTCTGCTATGGCATAGGCGAAACACTCTGAAAGAGGAATTGGTGAGGCATTCGACGTCTGAGAGTTACCTACAAAATCGAATTTATTGTATTGAATATGTGTTATGTGTTTTTAAAAATTCATCTCGTGAACTTGATTAAAAATACTTTTTTTATACATAAAAAAATTAGAAAATCATTTGAAATTTCGAAACGAGGGGTACTGAGCAACCTACTTGAGAAGAGATAGAATAAATAACCACACCTAACACATTGGAGACACAAAACTACGGGTTCTAAAAGTAGCTTTTAATGAACAGAATTACTAGATATTCGCAGATTAGTAAGAAACTAATGACTTTTGCGGAAGAAACAAGAAGAATTTCAAGGAAATTAGAAGAATATTATTAAAAATAAATAACTTGATATTGAATGCATTACCCAATTTTACTGAAAAGCAGCAAATGTCTAACAATCAAATACTTCTATATAATTAACAACAAAAAAATTATTTAGCATAGCAAAGAATTAAGTAAACCTTTAAACCTCTCTACTCTTCGCATTTGAACAATAATATTATATGTTATCATTTATATTGCATTAGTGTATATAATATAAGAAACTTTATGGGAAATATTTAAAATCAATTGCTTCAAGAAATAAGTCACCAGGACAAGATGATGATATCATAGGGTAACCAGAGAAATTTCCGTCAAAGGAGGTAGGAGTTACGTATACACTTCAAGACACAGAGTGTTTGCAACGGTATTATTACAACTCTAAAAGCACACATCTGTACCACAATCAAATACTTCTATTAAGATAATATAATTATAATTATCAGAAACACCAAAATTATTAGCATCAAAATCAAATAATTAAGTAAACTTTTACACATGTCTAATATTAGCATTTGGACAATAACTTTATATATTATCATTTGCATTACATTATTGTATATATTATATATAAGAAACTATATTTGAAATATTTAAAATTGATTGATAGCCTCAATAAATAAGCCATCAGAATAAGATGACGATATCATGTATGAAAACAAAGCTTAGAGAATCAAGAGAAATTTCCATCAAAGGAGGGAGGAGTTACGTACGCACTTCGAGACACAGAGTGCTTGCAACGGTATTATTACAACTCTAGCCTCTATTTAATATTATGTTACACAGACGATAAGACTGGTCTTACTCATAGTTCACGGTTAGCATTCATTATTATTGTATATTTTAACAACTTCTGTTCTCTCGGCCTGAAGTCAAACTTTGTGCTTCACAAATAAATAACGTTTTATAACCAAGTCTTTGATTTGCGAATTTTCATATTCCAATAATTTTAATTTTCACTGCCATTTATAACATTATCATTGAAAACGCCTAAATATTTATTACCCCACGACGCTCATAATAACTATAAATATACCACCAGATAATTATTAGGACGATGCTCCCATTCTGAATATTTAATCGACCTAAATTTACGCCCGTTATGTCTATAAATTAACAGTTTTTAATAATAAAACGCATTAAGGAAATATTAGTTCACAGTAAAAATATTTCGAGAAATAAATAATTCATCTCCGATAAACCAATTTGCATAGTTATTATGTGAGTGTGCTGTTTGTTTCTAAACACATTTACAAGAGGCAACCTTGGACGATTTTGAAAGTGAGCGTAGAACCGAAAGGTCGCATTTCCAGCTACGGCGCGTTTCAGATAACGACAGAACTTATTGTGCATTTTGCACGCTTCCTTTATTTATTCATTGTTGGACGGGATTGTTATTAATTAGTGCATTATGGATTCTGTCGCAATACTAGAACAAAGGCGTGCCGAAATGCAGGATCCCCGGCCGTACATTCTTCTAAAACAAAAGGATTGGAAACTGAGTGTTGATATTATTATAGTCGACATGCAAAACATGTTTTAGTATTAAGAATATTTTTAATATTAGGTGACGTTATAATGTAACGATGGTTCGATTTTCCTGGTCTCGGAAGCGATGCAACCTCCCTCTATGTATTTGATGAATGAGTTGATGAACAGTAACTATTTGCCGGGAATTCGAATATTCGTTAATAAATTCAATGATATTTTATCCTCACTAACATCAGAATATGCTTTATAGATGTCCTCATACTAAAAACGTCTCTAATATCTCCAAAGGAGAATTAGAGACGGATATATATACTGCTCAACAAAGGAAAACGCAAAAGCAATACAGACCAACCACAAGAGAGTCGAGTCGCTCAAATAATTTAGTCAGCCCAAATGAAAAGCCCTTTTCCACCAGAGAGAAGGAGTGCCTCACAATCGTATAGACAAGATGAGACCGTACCTAGAAGGTTATCGCTTTACTGTAATCACGGAGGATATACAGATATATGTTTCTCGATAATAGGAAAACCGCAATTGCAATGCAGACCGACCACGAGAAAGTCGAGTCACTGAAATAATTTAGACAACTCGAACGAAAAGAACTTCTCCACTAGAGAGAAGGAGTGCCTCACAATTGTGTATGGTACAGATAAGATGAGATCGTATCTAGAAGGTTATAATTTTACGGTAATCAGGGACCACCAATCGCTCAGTTGGTTTCATTCGATGAAAAGGCTTCAGGCTAATTAGCACATTGGAGTTTGTTTCTGTTACAATATAATTTTGACGTCAAATACCGAAGTGGTGCGCTGATTTTGTTGTCGGCGTACTCCCTAGAAATCCGCACCCATGACCTCGGCGATAGCTGTAATATTACCCAACTTGTTTTTGCATTTAAATGGAGAACAACTTGAGCATCATTGAGCATGAATTAAGCATCAATTTTGTTGTGCACCTTTAGAAACCCTGTCGATTTCTAATGATATGTTTTAAACAATATCATCTCTCTAAAAATGTTATTTATCGAATGTTAGGCATCCAAATTAAAATATGAGGAGTATCAGCATAATATACTAGATCCTTACAACATGATATCAATTATATATCAATTATGAAAGTATTCATTATTGCAGTATCAACAACAAATAACTAAACGTTATGTTACAAACAAAATAAAAAATTCACATTCCAGCGATTAGCCTTCATGCCAGCTAGGACAGTTGTACAAGACCCCACTTCGCATTCACAGGAAACTAACATACAAATGTACGAACATGAAAGAGAAATGTTAATTTTACTTGTTTCGTGGCGTCAAAAGACGTTGCGTAACGAGTCTTGAAAGTATTTAATGTGTGTTAATAAACCGCGAATGGCAAGCGAAAGTATGACCCATGCATATTTATAAAAACATTCCTAGTTTTATTAAATTCGCGGTAACAGCGATAACTGCAAGTGTATTTACTGATTTATCTCTTCAAATCGCGGTTATGCAAAAGTATGGAATAATAATAATTACTGTTGTGAATATATTAATATGTTGCGTAATTTAATAAAGAATCGGTATTAAGTGTGAGGTAACAGTTGAATAATTCCATTAATAAACGTGTTTATAAAGTGTTGGCAGAGGAAACCAATCAACTGTTGAAAGGAATTTTGAATTGCATTTTCTATTTGTTATGCAACTTGCACTAAAAAATATTTTACATATTTATGAAATCAAGTTGTATTAACATTTGCCTTTTTCAGGTCTCTACAGATATACAGTGGTCCGGTTACTAAATTATTTTTCAAATATAGTTTGTATTGTGAAATCATTGAAAGTCAAATCGTCGGCTCAAAAGTCGAATACCACATTTTAATATCCTAGCTCAAGCTTATCATTGCCTAACGTCTTATTGAGAAAGGATCACCTGCTGTATATCCTTTCTGAAGGATGGTACATCCGATACGCAACCATTCAATCCGCTAGTATTTCGCTACTCCGGTCACCGATCTAGACTATTGGCCGTAGCTTCCGTTGCTGTGTTGGGCTTTCATTTAATCCCAAAACCCACGTGACATAATTACCTTGAAAAACTTCACGCCCGCCTGTGAATTGACCATGAAATCTATGAATTGATATTTCATAGGGAATTTATTTAGTAGTTTACATGGTAACTTCTTAAATACCAACATTGAATTATATTCACTAGTAAACAGAAATAAACTGATCACGTGGGTTTCGGGATTCAATGAAAGCCCGGTATATAGTAGGGGTGTCAGAGGTTTTGATTTGAAATTTGGACAGACCCCGCTGAAATAGGGCTTGAATGAAAGATCATAACGTATATAGTATGCTATTAAAAAAGTTACAATGAGCGAGAAACGCGTCATGGTTTTTTTTTGCAAAATAATTTTGAAAACGGTACTTTTTGAAGTGAAAACTTATTTAGGCGCACTCAGCACTTTTATTTTTTGTGGGTGTTGTATGAGACTAGGCCGTCACGCGTCAGGCTCGGATATGTAACGCTCCTTCGGGTAAAGTCGGCTCGAGTCGACTAAGTGAGAGAGGATCAGTAGGCAGAGCGAGACCTTAGAGAGAGTTTGTGGGTATTGAATGAGACTGAGCCGTCATATTCGTCTATGTAAGTATCAGTCCACTCGTTGATTAAGCGAGAGAGATAAACTTACAGTATTTACAGCATACTTTAGCTTCCATAAGCCTATTTGTTCAGGACAATATATCAGGAGGGTCCGTTTAGTCGGGTTACCGTCCAATTGTTTTCCGCTCTGTATGAAATTAAATTGAATTAGATTGAATCGAATCGACTGCCGTCGCAGTACTTGCTAAATATTAGTAGGTATTTTGGAGCGACATACAGTGGGGCGGCATCTAGCGCCGGTTGCCTGAAGCATCTATGTCACGGATGTGTACGGTTAACGTATATTAACGGGTGCGGTGTACTGGCGGACGGTTACAGTATATATTTTTAAATTTTACTTTGTTTTAAAACACTGAGAATAAATCATTATTTTTAATTGAACGTAATTTAATATCATACATATGTGTACATATGTAAATGTGACAGAATTTGCGGTATATGTATAAGACGTTATTCATCAATATAAGAAATAGTGTCAGTCTCTTCCAGCATGCCAATTTTAAAAAAATTTCATATCAAACTAAATTTTTATCGAAAAATCCTCAACTAAGGACCGTAATTTTGTCAATTTTCAATTTAAAGACGTGCAACAAACTGTATTCGACTGTGCTGATTTTTACATCAGAATATATATATATATATATATATATATATATATATATATATATATATATATATATATATATATATATATATATATATATAACACATTATATATAATATGTTCAAATAGAACAAATATAAATAGTAGACTAGGTTTGTGTAATCTAAGAATGAGTTCCGTCAAAAACTAATGTCATAAAACGTCACTGCAAGTGTTGGTGTATTGGTAATTTAAATTCAAGTATGAATGATCAATGAAATAAATCGTATACTGCTCTGAAGATCCTCAAGAAAGGTGAAAGAACTTGTACAACTTCTAAGTGGTTCGTTTTCATATGCATAGTGATTCATTTCCGTATGTGTGTCCAGATATAGTACTGGTAAGTGTGTTTTCTTTCTTATTCGTCTAGTTGCTTATTTCTATGTAATGAAATGCTACAAACCCAAGATTACTTTTCACAAAATAAATATGAATAGCAAAGAATTTCAAAGCTAATATATATATATATATATATATATATATATATATATATATATATATATATATATATATATATATATATATATATATATATATATATATAATAATAAAAACAATGTTTACTGTAGGACCAATAGAAGACGAGATAAGACACATTTTTAATGCGTAGCAGCCATTCTAATTAACTTATACATTCGAAACATGGCTTTTTCCGAGCGATTGATTTTATTATATCTAATTTATATGAATCGCAGTAGAAACAACAGTTAGCAATAAAAATGTAGTTAGAATAAAGTTTAGGAGTCAAACCCTATTCGGTATAACATAATTGTGTTTTTTTTCCTGGGGCAAAACAGCAAAATCGTAACAATGACTATTTGAAATAATAACCTAGGATCCTTCCAAAACTAAAGGATATAGTTTTTCAGGTATTTATATAATGGTTATATTTCTGAAGACTTTAATTTCTAAAACTGTAAATGTTTTTGTAACGATTTATTGATTCTTGTATTAATCTATTTTTGGTGACTGCAAGCATGGCTAATCAAGTGCAACATAGTTCTAAGAAACGCTGAGAGCCTTTCGAGTCTTGGAATAATAAACTAAATAAAAGTTCTTATATAAACAGCAACAGTACATCTCCAGAGTATGACGCTGTTGGAACTGAATGAATATGAATAGTTTTTAATGATAAATGAGCATATCAAAAATAGGACAGTAATTGGAATTGATTGTATACAAGGTGATTCCATATATTATGAGAGCTTTTAAGAGATATGAAACATGTGTCGTAAAAGTTGCAGATTTTTTATGTATACCTACTATCTTTTGAAATATATACTAAGTTGGCATTTCATCTAGCCATTTTCGAGATATTATGCCTTTTTATTATACCTAATACATTAGCGGGTGGATCATAGATTTCGTTGGAAAAGAAAGACAAATTTTACATCTAAAATGGTTTACTGAGTTTACTAAAAATGGATACTGAGATATAGAAAAACATACTGGATAGGGCTGGAACCTTTGATGTAACTATAACACTCGGAGTAGTTTCCACAGACACCAAAGCACTTTCATTTCGCTCGACGCGCGTTTCGTAAACCAAGTTAGCATCATCCGGAGACGATTAAAACGGAAAACTTCCATTTTTAGATGTATTAGTAATTAAAAATAGTGACAATAGGTTAGAATTTGATATATATAGAAAAGATACCACGATCAGATATATCCCTAATGACTCTCACCACTGCTATCAACATAAAATGGCAAGTTTTAATTTTCTTGTCCATCGTTTACTAAGTTTCCCTCTCAGTAATGAGAGGTTTGAAAAAGAAAAAGTATTAATTAAAGATATAGCTGTGAGTAATGATTATCCTAGAGATATAGTTGAAAAACTAATTAGGAAGCGTAAATTTAAGGACACACTTCGTAATTCTACGACCTTTCAAAAGGATATAGAGACTCCAAAATATGTATCCATCCCGTACCAACCCCGGTTTACTCGTGGGTTGAGTAAGGTCTTCAAAAACGTGGGTTATAACAGCGATTCATTCGTCGAGTAATAAATTACAACAACTTTTAGACAATACAAAGGATAAAATTGTTCCAAATGAAAGGTCTGGGATTTACGAAATTAGTTATAATGATTGTGATCGAAAATATGTTGGACAAACGAGACGATCAATTAACACCAGATTTAAAGAGCGTATATAGCTCATCTAAAATATGGAAGATAAGTCTAGTGTTGCACAACATGCTTTTGATAACAATCATAGAATAGATATTAGTAATTTAAGATTAGGTTCTTAAGAATTTCAGGTTATCGTTTCCTTCGTTTTTCGTTGTTAGTTTTTATTTTAGGTACCTATTTGAGTATCTTTTTTATTTTTAATGAGTTATTAAATATATTATAAATACCAATATATTGCATGCCACTGAAAGTGAGGTTGATTATCTAAAAACATCTGACCTCATATGACGCGTTTTACAATGTTCCCAATTATATATTTACCCGCAACTTCATAAATATATTATAGAAAAATGTCCATAAATATTGTTATAACTCGTAAAAAGTTTCTGTTATTCACAATAAACAAATAATGTTGACTAAACAATACGAAAAATCCCATTTAAGGCGGGAATTTTGTATGTATATTTTTACCGTCTAATAGAGGTTCACATGAGAACACAAATCACCAGGAAAAATCAACATAATTAGATATTATTATACATCAACTTATTCGCAATGGTTGTCGCTAGTGAGTGAGAAGAACTTCAATGATCATGAAAACAGAAGAAAAAATTAAATAAATTTTAACCGTACTATTAGGATGTCAATATGTCGCATTTACGACGGAAATAAGTCAGGAGCAATTACTAAAACTATTTCAGTCACTAGCCTGAACATCTAGGATTACTTCTACTTAACTTTCAGTTCAATATTTGTTATGAATTATCCACTGTTCTCAAGTAAAATACAATATATACATCACGACCTGGAGGTTTGGCTAAAAAACAACACCCCCGGCTAAAAAGGGTCGACTAACAAACACTAAACGTTCAAGGGCTGACTCACAGAGCACATTCACCTGCCGGGACCCATCGATTCGCCGTTTTCTCACAATTTCACTTTTTCACTAAATCCCCCCTAAAACACATAGGAAGCCAAATTGAGAGGCATACTAAATTAGTTCTTAATTTCCACTCATGGTACCCACAATACAATTATTGACGAATTTGCTTTTGAACTAAAAGTATTTGAATTATTGGAATAATATAAGAATTATGGTTTTCAACACAGAATAACCCATTTTGAAGTATTTGAAATTTCAATAAAACCTGGTCATAAACTGGGAATAGTAATATTAGAAGCTTTTGTCTAAATGTTTGTACTCATTTATAATAAAATATCATCGAGAAATTAACTAGGTATTAAAATTTGCAAAACATATATAGGGTGTTCCATTTAAATGAATACTGGCTATATTTTTTTCTCTAGTTTTCGATCCCTTTTTGTTTTATTCTTTTTCACCGAAAGATAGTAGGCATAAGAATCTACAACATTACCGCTTATACTTTTTCATATCTCTAAAAATAAAGGCTGTAGGTAGTTAGCAAAATAAATGTAAGGACCGCTACATATTGTTTTGTTTAGATTCATGCTATGGGGCCATGAATACAATTCACTTGTTTCTTCAATCTACACACTTACCTACAACATGAGTCGATAATTCTCTGCTGATAAGACAAACAATACATATCCAGCTTAGTCTAAGATATGTGTTATAAGTATGACTAACTATCCGTAAAATCCGATTCCGCTCCATTTCATAACAGTTTGTTATTTATTGCTGTCATGGTGTATCGAGCTGTACTTTCTACTATACCGGCTATATATGTTCCTTGCCATATTCGAACAATACAACACCTTATGAGTACTTGAGTATTCTCTAGAAAGCGGTAATTGGTATGCTCACAGCATCTTTTTGCAAAGAGGATTGACTGCACAAAAACGCATCATTTTTAGAAATCACAAGTATTCATTTTGTTTCATCGTATAATCGATTGGTTTCCATTACAGCTTTTAGCTGTATACGCATAACTGACAAAAGAAGCAACCACAAATAAGTGTCTGATATAGACCCTAGCAAGGCGCTTTGAAGGATTGATAATACTTTTGACATTTTTAAGCACTTATAGATGTTCGGACAAGGCCTGCGTTAACGTTCTTATCCTCAAATGTTTTTAAACTTTTAAGCTCTAGCGTTGATTTAACGCTAGCCATTGCAACTTTGACGTTAAAAATGCAAAACTAGGAGTAAAGTATACGCAGATGTGAATGACAAAAATACCCTACTAGAACAATAAACTGCCTTTTTATTTTACAATAGAAATTATATTACCATGAATAAGTTCACATCCTAGTATAGTTATTTGTCTAGCGATACCGTAAACTTGATCTTTTTCGGCCTTCGCGCTCTTCGAATAAAGCCGAGAAAGAGCATTCGGCCCCAGTGCGCAAAACATTTTTTGTCTTACAACTGTCTTAAAAAATAAAATAAAAATATTTTTTAAATTGTTTCGTACAAACTACAGGAGGCGTTGGACAAAATTTCGCAAAATTTCGCTGACGGTCAAGAAATCTCATAGTTTTTAACTTTTCATAGTCATAGAAATAGTTTTTGATAGTTAGGCGGCTGTACAGCAACAGTTTTGGGTTTTAAAAATAGCAGAAAAACTAATTTGTATTATAAAAACTAATTACACCAAAAATTTTGCAAAATATTGTAGAATCTTGCACTTATTTTTTTTTACCTAAAAAATGTTTATAATCTTATTTTGCTTAAAACCGAGTTAAATTTTTTTAAAGTTTCCAATAAATGTGTATTAACTCTAGAAATATACTAAATATTCTAGAAATATTCTTAAAAAAATGTATTATATAATATATTATATCAATTTTCATATTTGTAAAATGAGAGTTGCCTGAAATGTTCGTACAGCTAGAACAACGACGTTTCCGTCGCGTTAACACGCACCTACAAACATTTCCCTGCGCCGGGTAGTGATGAAAAGTGACTCCGGTCACGTGGTGTATAGTGCTCTTATGCTGGTGCATCACAGGGTTCAGCTCTTGGGCCGTTATTTTTAAACATAAATGACATAGATATGACATAAATGACACAGCTAAGTGAGCATTTACTTTAGGCAGATGGATAAAACATATTCCTCAGTGTCAGTAAATTTGATTATATTAACATTTTTTATGTAGTTTTTAACCTTCATGTAGCCAAGCGGGGTGCAGGTGCGCCCCAGACAATAACTGGCGTAGATAATGTCCAAAATAAAGTTCTATTCCATTCCTATGATGTCCATTCCTATGAGGTATCTGTCAACTACACATTCATGATATAGCATAAAAATATATAATTGTTTGCTGATTATTTTAACGAGTTATAGATGATTTTAGTTCTTGGGGTACAGTTGTTTCAGTTCTTGGGGTACAGGGTACAGTCTATATTTTTTGCTTACGTTAATGGCCAACTACATAAACATAACTACATAAACATAATAATAGGGATTTTCCCTATCTCGGCTCTAAGACGTCCGGGGATTTCCCAGTTATTTTACAGCGGCAATTCGTATTTGCGCATAAGGAAATATTACTTCAGTGTATAAGGGTTTTCTTCTGTGTATGTAAATATGAGCAAACCAATGAAATTTCGAAATGAAAAAGGCTTACCGATGATGAATTAATAGCAATATTAGAAGCAAAAGATTGATGGTATTTTTGATGATTTAGCATTAGAGGATAATGGATGTGATATTGAAGAAACAGATACGGTGCCTGCAACTGATGAAGAGGTTGATGTTTTGTACGGCAGTGATAATGATTGATCAGACTGCAAATTTCACCGATGTGTTGAGCTAATCTGTAAATTTTGATAGTGGTGAGCCAAAGTATGTTACTAAAGATGGTAGTGCGTCGGCAAGAGTTCCATTTATGACAATAGTAAAAAAGGCAAAACACAATATACAAAAAGTTCCAGCAGGTTTGACCACATATAGTTCCAAGATTTCTTACATAAAAGAAGCTTTTGAATTTTTGAATTTTCACAAGACATTATAAATGTAATTTTGTTAGAAATGAATAGAAAAGCTGAGTAGTATTACGCGAGAAAGACATTTTCTCCTTTTGTACAAGATGAACCAGAAGCATTTATTGGGTTGCTCATTTTTGGAGCACTTCATGCTGCTAAAGAACCAATATGTGTACTATGGAGCCAAGATGCAGCCTTATGTCGACCCGTGGTATCAGCTACAATCTCTCGCAATAGATTTCAGTAGATTATGTGCTTTCTAAGATTTTACAATTTTGAAACAAGGGAGAAACGTAGTGATAAATTAGCCCCAATCAGCGAGGTTTTTAATATTTTTGTTTCAAATTGCAACAAGTCATTATAATCCGTCTCAACACTGGTGCGTTGATGAACAATTGGTTCCGTTGCGAAGTAGGGCAGGACCTTTTCGAGTTTATATGAAGAGCCAGACAAATATGGATTAAAAATGTGTACTTTGGCTGGTTGCGACCCAGCATATACAATGAATATGCCAGTTTATTTAGGTGATTTATTATTTAAAAAATTATAAAAATATTTATATAAATATATTTATTTTCAGTCAAATAAGAAAACGTAGCAGAGAAAGATCAAGGACAGAGAGTAGTTATGTATATAGTAAATAATTTATCCCAAGGCTATGGAATAACTACGGATAACTTTTTTACCAGTCGTGAATTAGCCGATAAAATTTTAGATAGAAATATTACCTTGTGTGGTATTTTGCGGGGAAATAAACCTTACATTCCACAAGGACTGCTTCCTGCACGATATAATAAAGGTTTTTCAGGCATGTTTGCATTTATGACAAACAAAACCTTAGTTTCCTGTGTACCGAAGAAAAATTCTGCAGTTATTCTTTTGTCGACGGAACACAGAGATGACAAAGTGAGTGGAGAAGAACATAAATATAAACCGGACATAATTTTACGTTATAATAAAACAAAGGGTGAAGTAGAGATATAACCGATAAATTGGCAAAAGGAACTTCACAGAAAAAGTAATAGATGGCCAATATTGCTGGCATCAATGCCTATAAGCTTTAGATGATAAAATATCCATATTGGAAAAACAATCATTTGGGTAATAGAAGAATGTTTTTGTTGGAGCTAGGGCAAGTGTTACTTCGTAAATATATAATTCGCAGATACAATTATGACTAATAATTGCCTTCGAAAATAAAACAACATATGACAACGATTCTGCCGGAATTAATTATAAGACAAGGTGTTACTTGTGTAGCATAAATAAAGACAGAAAATCGCGGAAATTTTGTATTCAGTGCAATCAATATGTGTGCAGAACATTCAAAAATTAAAACTGTTTGTAATAAGCGTGACAATTAATTTTATAACCTAAAATATAAATTTTATTTTGTCTATATCTTATTAACCGCTATTTGTTTTTGTGAATTTGTATGTAAACATAACTACTTTTTATACTCAAATGTATTTCTTTTGGCTTACTTATCAAAAAAATGTTAATCGCACCTACGTATAAAAAAGAAAGTTGGGGTGCATGTGCACCCCACTTGGTATTTAATGAGACTTTTGGCCCTCGGGTTTATGAAGGATAAATAGGTAACATTTGCTTGTGTTTTTACATGTGCAACCTTTGCTATGTATAGGCGAATTTAAGTAACACTTTTTATAATAACACTATAAACCGTAAATAAATGAATATCAAAATATTTGGTCGGCCAATTAATCCATTCCATGTAGCTTGCTGACGATGTTTTTAGGTAATAAATTAATATTGTGTATACATATTAATTAAAAAGTGTGAAACTTAATCACGTAGACCGAAATATCTATGACTTTAGACTTCATAAAAGATCATTAATACAATAATAATCTGCACTGGACATAGTGACTAATGAAGATAATTAATTAAAATACTTTGAATATATTAAACAACAATATTGTGTTTCAAACTTGTTTTGTAACAAACATTAAAATATGCATGAAACTATATAAAAATAAATCGTTTATATTTGCCTTTACTTTATATCACGTTCATAATCTATAACCCAACAAATATTTCAAATAAATAGAAGTAAATTTCTATTTATATTTAAAGGTCAACACCATTCTAATTATCCTAGAATCCTAGTAGCCTATTAAATGCAGTTGGTATTCAAAATTAATATCTAGTGTATCAAGTCTTAAAGGACGATCTAATTTCAAGAACAGTTTTTTGTATAATAATAATATATGAGGAAGCATTAGCACACATTAATTTTCAAGCATGAAGTTTCTAAATTATCTTAGTCTGTTGAAATATTACCATATTAATTGATTATAGTTCAGTCATCGAGTGGCTCAAAAAGGGATGTGGAGTGCGTGAATAGGAACCTAAGCGATTCCTTCATAAACTTATTACTATTACTGATATCTCTCATTAATATTATTGTAAGATAATTACATTTACATTTCATATATATTATTTTTGTATTTATTTTCTTAAGTCCTACCATGAAATTTGATTTATATCTCTGAGGTAGTGTATGAAATAAAATAAAATAATATAATATTGATAAATCCACCTTTACATTGTTGGCAACATCGGATTCTTCCTCTTCGTAAATACCTCTCTCGTCCACACATGCGCACTGTACACATAAGTTGGTTACTGTTGCCAACCTTAGATAAAAAAAACTAGACAAGATACATAATTATCATTTACATCATATATAGATGTCAATATGAATATCAAAATGGCGGATGTTTCGGCCATTTATGGTCCGCTTAGGCCCAAAATCGGTATTTGGGTGTTTCCGAATCGCATATCGATTTTTTTGTAAACATAAATATTCAAGACTGCGAAAACGTTAAATCAATAGAAATTTTTCGGTATTCTGGTGATAGTAACTTTGTATGCAGAAGCCGCGTCGAAACACAAGACAACAACAAGTTTTCCATATATATGCTGCCAGCTAGTTTAGTTATTAATCGACTCAAAAATGGATATCTCGCATATTTTGAAAGTTATTTTAAATATCATGCAATACCTACACAACGGTATGAAATTTTTTGCTCTCCGATGAAAATTGACAATTTTCCCGAACAATTGCAATATATTCTTCGACTTTGTATAATATAATAATAAACTGGATAATATAAACAAATGCTGCTGTTTTCTATAATATTTAAACTATTTAGAATGTAAGTATGTAACCTTTAAAAAGTACCGTTCAATGAGTAGGTGTGCAGAAACGTGTTTTTGCGTTAGCTTAGTACTTTATGTAAGCTACAATGAAATGTCAAGTACGCATCTCGCCTTGTGCAAAGGCAGTAATTAAATTACATAGTCCTTTGATATTACCTACGCCAGAAGCATTTACAAACGAAAAGTTTAAACAAACGACGGACACATGCACCGTGCCCATTATTACCCACATATTAATGAAAATACACAATATGATTAATATTTAGACACATAAATAAATAAGAAAACATCCATGTTATATGATCGTAATATTTGTTCAATAAATTATAGTTGGGATATATCCCGTACGATACATTTTAAAAGAGAGTTTAACTGGTGTATACCTACAAAAACGAAATTTTCTGCCGAATTCAATTTATGACCACTACTAAAATCGGAATTGGGAAACAAAAAACAATAAATATTAGAGAGTATTCTCGTTCCCCACTCAATATTTTATTTGCTTCTAAAAGTATCAATCTGATATATCGATCTTCTGCGCTAAACTTTTTATAAATAGATAGAGGTGTAGTTAATCGGCAAAATATGATAATCATTTGAATATATCTTATAGTTTGGCTTAGTAATTTTGGGGGAATGTAATATGCCTTGCCCTAGAGATATTTCTTCTACTTCTGTCATAGAATAGGAGTTGATGATTGAGGGAAGAGTTGCCTATTATCCGTATCTGTATCTGTAATTTGTTCGGCCCCATTGGGCCCCCTTGTGCTTCCTCCGTGAGGGAAATGTCTCTCTAGGCCATCGACCAGCCTAATATTGTACAAAAGGTTGCCTAGGGGCATTTCCCTCGGATTGGCCATAGAAGACCAACGTTCCCATAATATGGATTCTCTGGTCAATGACACGGCGGGACATTCACAAAGTACATGCTCCACCGTTTCATCCCCTTGTTCACATCCTCTGCAGATGGGTGTGTCACTTTGTCCCATGTTATAGAGGTGCTTCCTTACCCGGCAGTGTCCGGTTAGGATTCTTGTTACAAATCATAGTTTTCCTCTAGACATTGCCAGATAATTCCTCGCCGTCTCTTCACTGGGATATCTCAAGAGATTTCTGGCCAGCTGACAGCTACTTGTTTCATCCTACAACGTCTTAAACGTTCTTATAGGTGTTTTCCTTTATTATTTGGAGTTTCGCTCCAATTGGTAATATACTGGAAGGACCAGGCCTAAGGATTCTCTGGCTATCTGCCTTCTTGGCCAGTTTGTCAGCTTCTTTAGTGCCATTGCATTGCGAGTGTCCTTTGACCCAACATAGGCAGATGTTGTTCATCTGACAGTCTCTCACAAGTGTATGCATGTTGGCTGGAGTTGCCTATTATATGTTGTGCCAAACATTGTTAAATTTTTTGAAATAATTTAAAAGTGGGCAAGAGAATGAAAATTTGTAAAGAACTATTTAGATAGATTTATTGAACGTCAAGATATAGTGCCATCGCAAACTACGGTCACATATACAAAAGCCGGATATTAATGCCTGCAATGATTATTACTGAGACATATTTTATATTCCTCGGTACAAATGACCTGGGCACAAAATATCTAAACAATATACTTACTTCAAAAATTTATATTTTTACCACAAATGCGTACAAAGCTTCTCCGCAGTAACCGTGGTAAATTTAATGAATTCCATTACATTCCAGTTACCGCAGTACCCTAAGCACTCTTATAGACAAAACTTTTGCCAAAATGTAAGGGACGAGCATTTTGTTGCCAATATCCCACCCGGGACATTAGAACCACCCGCCCTGATGTTCCTAATGTCGTAATTAATTATCCTGTTACATTAGAGAGGAGTTAGAGCACCGTTATTTATAAATGGGTTCGCTCTGATTTCGAGTGCGCTACATCAGCGCATTCCAACCCCCTTCGTCTTAAATTATTGGCTGAAGCAAAGGTAATATGGAAAAATCATCGTTCGGAACTATATACCAGGCGGTATCTCTTTTGAAATGCCTATATTTGTGTAAATCGCATAAGAACGCGAATGTTTGCTTTATTGGTTTCGAAATATTATTAGATATGATTATCATTGCATCATTCACTTGCGTCAGTTCAAAAACATGGGCATAGTTTTTTATTACACAACAAATAGTGAAAAAACGCCAAAAATTACCAATAGTTTTTTCTTTTCGCTCATTTAACTCGGAAGCTATTCGTTTTACAAAAATTTCGAAAATAAACAGAAATTTTAGAATTAAATTTTACATAATAGAGGTGGTTGCGAATCAAAAAAATTATTATTACTATTATTGCAAATATAACAAAACAACTAAAAAACGGGAAAGCTTTTTTAGTGTTTTTTTTTTCAAATATTTATTTTATATTTTCCTACATATTTTTCTTCATATTTTTAAGTGTAGTAAAACATCAACTCAAATTTCATCAGTCGTATAGTTTTGCACAATATTGTTACAATTCAGTTTTAAAAAAAAATGATATTTTGCAAATTTAACAGGGCAAAACTAGAGCTTTTAGATACTTGAATTACATTTTTTACATAATATATAAAAGGATACTCAAATATTAAAATGAATTTTGAAAAATTGCAATCCGTTAATTAGGAGATCCGTGGTGATTGTTTAATAAATGTAAAATTTTTTCGCATATAAAAAATTTAAATAACTAAGAATTTTTAAGGATCTTTTTCTAATACAGGAAATAAAAGTACTCGGAAAGAAGCTTTCTTTAAAAAAAACAGGTTATCATTCATTGATTAGTTCCGGAGTTACGATCCGATTATTGTATTAGTTGTCAAGATTTCCCTTGTAGAAATGCAGTAATTCTCAAAACACCTATGGACATCGACGTGGAAAATGATTACGATGAAGAGAGAACTCCTGAGAAAGAAATCGAGGATGCTTTACTGGAGGCAGCTGAAACCTCATTTCAGTTAGAATATGAAGAAGTAGAGGACGAAAATATTGATGATACGATGAATTGTCCAATGTATAAAAGACGTAGACTGGAAAATTTAAATGATTAAAAGATAAATATAATAATAAGATATTAAATATAATTTTATAGCTAAACTAAATTTTCATAATTTAAAATACTTTCTTTAACAAGTTGTATCTCCTAATTAACGCATTGCCATTTTTCAAAATACATTTCTCATTCAAGTCTGAGTGCCCTTTTATGTGTGAAAAATTTTTCAAGTGTCTGGAGGCTCTAGTTTTTACCTTGTTAAATTTGCAAAAATTTCAATTTTCTTTTCAAAAATCTGAATTGTAATACTATTGTACAGAAACTATACGACCGATTTTGACGAAATTTGTTGATATTTTACCACACTTAAAAGTTATATTTGGCCCAATATGAAGTGCCTATATATAAAATAAGTATTTCAAAAAAATCTGTAAAAAACTCGTTTTTTCCCTTTTTCGGTTCCTTTTTGTTATTTTTTTTATTCCAACCAGCTCTATTATGTGTAAATTTTAATTCTAAAACTTCCAATTTTTTTTAAAACGAATAGATTCCAAGTATATGAGCGAATAGCAAAAACAATTGGTATTTTTTTGCGAATTTTTCGCTATATGTTTAATAAAAAATTAAGCCCATGTTTTTGAACTGACGGATATTGAA
>CAXKVY010014670.1:5000-13769 GCA_964058915.1 Tetropium fuscum | reverse complement strand
ACGTCAAAGGGTTTTGAAAAGTACCACTTTACATGTCAAAATTAGAAAAACATATTATTATAATTAAATATAAATTAAACGAAGTTATGCTCTTCTGCATCAATTTAACTCTTGGCATCGTAAGGAGAATTTTGAAGTCAAACCTGGTTGAAAGTCCTTTTAAATTTTTAACAATGAAAGGGGTTTTTGACAAAATGTACAGTGCCTTTGTTGCGTCATAACCTCAACATCCACTAGGTGATGAAATTTTCGGTGTTGCCACGTAACCGCCGATATTTACCCGTAGACTAAATAATTTATTTATTTATATATTCGGCAGTTAATACATGCTGTTATAGCTCAGAATAAATGTTATTAATTGAATTGAATCCAAATAAATTGCAAAAACGCCATAGCGTGGTATTTTTAAATTTAATATTTTATTCCCTGGCAGTTGGCAGCGTCAAAACGAGCCACGTAACCTTCTCCCCTCCGCACTGTCCTCGCCATGCCCGACGATACTTCTTTCAGTAAATTTCGAATTTTCAGCTCAATACTTGTCGTAACCCTATTTTTGGCAAGTAGCTGTAGAATCAAAGTTTACTCTGTTGTAAGTTATTCACTTTCGTGTAAAACAATTAGGACATTTTTTAAAAAAATACCAATTTTTTTTCAATAACCCTTTCCATCCTCTGATACAAAAATAAACAATTATTTCCACCCTGTCTGATACAAAATATACAATTCTTTCATCAATTCATCGGTACCTTTTATCTTTATGTACCTAATTTAAATGACATTGTGTACCTTATTACACTGAACGAACTATATTCTTGGTTATCTTTAAGACTTGAATGATACATCTTCTGTGTACACTGCTAAAACTATTTTCATTAAATGTTAGTGAAGTTCACACAAATTGAAGAATTGAAGACATATTTTACACCAACAAAACAAATGATGAACCATGCAACAGTATACTGAAATGTGATGTAATAATCATACATTATTATTAGAAGAAATTTGTGGTTAGGCTGATTAAAGTTTAGGTTGATTACCCCTTATTACGTACATACGCACTGAAATTTGGTTTGGGCGGGAATGCTCGCTTTCGCCTCTGTGTAGGTGGTGTACTCTGTGGCTTTGACTACACTATATTTCAAAAATATGCAAGCAAGAATATAGTTCAACAGATGTTTTCGACCGTCCTTCCAATCAAATACATTATTATTCACGTTATGATCGAGATTTGGTCAACTGGTATAATTAAAAGTATAGGCATGGATTGGAGAAATGTGATTTTTTTTTAAATATCACCAAACTTTCTGCAATAATTGTTGATAATATAGTTCTAAACACTTTTTAAATGACGTAATAGAAAATTTATAATGTAGGTGTAATATTCTTGATACTAGTATTTCTTCAATTCAATCATATTAATCCAGTTCGGCCCTGTTTATTAACTCAAATTTTATCAGTAGTTTCACTTGTGTGTCTATATAAGTCTACGAGTATATAGCTGACTTAATTTAGATACAAAATGTTATTTGGTTGCCAGAACAATAATTGATTTTTCTTTACTACGCCGTTATATAGTATCATAGCATTCATAGCAATCACAGGAAAATAATTGCGTTATTTTTAGCAAGGTGAAAAACCCTAAACAAATAGACGTTTGATTTCCGCAACAGAGAGCATTCGGACAGTAAACATCAAACGGCGAACGTGTCCGTGTTAGGAATGGTTAGTGCGACCATTTATTTAATTGGTATTAGAGTCCAAATTTATCGTTTGGAAACGACTTTATGGCATGGATAATAGTAGTACAGGACGAGCTTTGAACTGAAAACATAGTAGATAACTTGTAAATGAGGTGTGCCAGTTGCGTGCCTTAAAATTTATACGAGGGGGCACGAATTCGACGAATTTTTTTATATAACGTAAAAACTGTAAATGTTACTCAAATATTACTTATTTGCTAAATTATTTGTACTTAAGGTAGAGTGGATTTGCTTAGACTTATCGATAACTGTCTACAGTCTTTCGAATAAGTATGTGTAGTTCAACGACCGGCAACCCTGACCAACAATGTTTCTTATGGACGTAGACATTTTTTTTCTTAGGGAGTTGAAAGTAGAAGATTTGTATATGCATATTTTCAGCACCACAGCTGATATTGAATGCAAGTTTCCACACCACTCAAGAAATATTGCTTTCAGCGTGTTTTTAGTGGGTGGTTCGCCAGTAGCCATATTTCCCACAAGAAACAAAAATAAATATGTACAAAACATCTAAGTAACCGCGGAAAATAAACTTTAAAACGGAAAAATTAAATATATATTCCAAAATTGAGAAAAAAATTCTCACAAATTCTCCACAAAAAATGAAAACAATAAAATAAATATACCTATATTCCAAAATAAAGGAAAAAAATTTAAACATAAAATAAGAATACCTTTATATCCGCCCATGCAAGAGGCGAACGTTTACGACTGTTTTATCTAAATACAGATGGCGCGTCATTCCAATAAGTTAAAAAGAGTCAACTACACATACAACTACAGTCAACTACACATACTTATTAGAAAGACTATCTATCTATAACTAACTATCCATTAATAACTCATCTATAGATATAGATACCCATCGATAGGAATTAATTTACACGACACTGGTGGGCTAACGACAATCCAACGCGACGTGCGAAGCCGTGACGTACGTTATCTTATCTAAGCAATTCGACCCCCCAAACACCGATGCGCTTTGTTTAAAAACATTAAACTACTGTATACATGTTACAAAATAGTATTTTATATAACAAGTGGTGTTTTTTAGCTGACAAAAAATTTAGCTGTTTACTGTTAGCTAAAAAAATTGTACTTGTCAGACCTAAAAAGAACTAATTAAAATGGGAAAATACATAAGTATTTTGAATCAATATACTTAAAAAATCCAGAATGTTTACATTACCAGAATGATCACAGATAATAATGAGTCCAATTTTTTTAGGAATGTACCTGTATTCAGCTAAATACAATGAACACCCCAATCATGGATTAGCAAAAAAAATAACCAAGTTTTTGTTTTCTTCAAGAATGGCAACAGAGGACTTTCTGTTTCTGTCGTAAAATACGTTGTAAACAAGACATAATTGCCGTGGTTGAAGTGCTTACTATCATGTTTTCGAAACGAGTATTATAATAAACGATTATGATCTGTAATTTCCATTGTTTCCATCTTGTCCAAGCTTTAATTAGTTCGTGTGACGTAAATAATTTTAGTGCTTGACTCTTAATATTACTTTGAACGACAGCAAAATCCCATTAAAATTAAGATGAATCTCTCCTTTAGTCACCGATCTGACGTCACTGAGAACAAAGGACGATGCTCCGTGGAATGTCCTGCAAAAACTTGTGTGATACAAACTCAAATTCAAGCGAAAATTAATGATTGTGGACGCGGAGTTTTACCCCGTTTTACAAGGTGTTCTAATATCATTTATTTTATCTCGTATTTTCTTAAGTACTTAGCCTGATATATCGCGAGCGATAATGGTGCCCATTTTGTTTATTAAAGTGTTCTTAATATAACTTTGCTTATATAAATTTGTCTCGTCTCAGGGAAATGCATCGACTTATGAATAAATCAAGAAATAGTCGCATTTTTAGGTACATGCACACGATCTAAATGAGTGGAATAAAATTGTCACTAATTTAAATTTTATGGGGACGTTAATGATATATGAACGAGACAATAACGAATCGCCCAGTGCGGACGTTAATAAAGTACAAGTGACGTAAATCCCTTTTTATAAATGAGCCTGGATAAGTACCCTTTTCAGGCACCATTCGCTATACTTTAAAACCTTGTTATCTTCACGCCGTTAATTGCTTAAATTAAAGAAAAATATCGGTGTACCACCTTTCAGAGAGGCATATCATTAAAGAAAAATCCGCGTGCAGCACAGTACACCTGATAGAATACTTTTTTACCGATTCGTTGAGAGAGTGAGAGAGAGAGGGGGGGTATTGTACATATTGGCTTTATGGTAACTGAAGTGTGACACATATGTTCGTGATTCTAATCGTTGTTCCTGATTTAGTCGTGGCAATGTTCCGGTCGTTATTCATATCTAAACCGAATTTATCACGAAGAAAGTGAAGTAGTGGCAAGGACGCATCCTCCGCAAAAAGATCATCATCCAATGATCAGATTCGAAATCCCAATCCAGATATATCCAGCAGGATATGCATAAGTAATATTGTATTCTGGTTAATTCCGATTCTGTCAAGATCGTTTATAAATTATATCAAAATTGCTTTCCGCTTTAGAACACTAGTGGAGGATGGTTGCCTAAGTCAAAGTTGCATTCGCTATCTCTGTTTCTCATTATATCAAAATTGCTTTCTGCTTTAGAACACTTGTGAGGATCGTTGCCCAAGTCAAAGCTGCATTCGATATCTCTGTTTCTCGCTCTCCCTCATATCTGTCATATGCCTTATCTCACTTGCAAAAATGTGTCGTGACGCGACCTTGAAAAATCACTATGCTGCTAAAGAAGTATCCACTTCAAAAATTGTTTTTTTTAAGTGGATACGCAGTTTGGCGATCAGTACAAAAACCGTATCATGAGAAAAATATGGTGGGTTTTTATCATCGGCTTTTTATATATGACTACCAAATAAATAATATAGATGTTATTCAGTTTTGTTGGATTTTGTTGAAACAGCTCGTTTCTTAATTTAAAACAGGTTAATGTTTCAAATTGTATATTAAACGATTATACTACAAAGATATTGATTTTTACAAGAGCATATGAAAACTCCTAGTCACATAACCGAGCACATAACGATTAATAAAGTGGAAAGATTAATAAACGAGGAAATTTTTTTATCGCATTATAAACTAATATAATTAATATGTAAATAATAATTAATATAATAATAATATTAAATATTAATAATAATAATATTAAATAATATGTAAATACAACTAAAAAAAAGTTTATGCAAGTTATACAATGTCCCCAATAAGTCCCCAATAAAACACATGGTCATCAGTACCTACAAACTGTCTTTATATTATCTTCGAGATAGCCATTGATAAATAATTATCATACCAAGAAGATTGAAATGTTCGTGAGCTTTCCCGACCTCATCTTATTTCCTTAAAAATTGCCGTTATTTTTGACATTTGGCCACTATTCAAAATTTGTCATTTGTCTACTTCATTGCGTCTTGATCTATTGGTAAAGGCGTTTCAAGTAGAGATTAAAACAATATCGTGAGGAGGATTCATTATAATATCGATAATATCTATTATATTATGTTAAATTTAGTCTTATCCTGTTTTGTTGTAAGGAATTGGAAGTTGTTTTTTATTTACTTTAAATTAGTAGGTGTACCTGTCTTGTCCTTAAAGCCTTATTTAATTAAACCTTACCAGTTACCTAATTTCGAGAATATCGAAGAAATCAACATTCGGTAGTAGCACCCATTAGAAATTCAAAACAAATAAAAATATTAACACTCAAACAATCGATTAGTCAGGTCACATTAATGATCAATCAATACATACTTCGCTAGTCATGTACAGTCGCCGCCTACCAAAAGTGCACGACTCTCCGTTGCCACAGTAATTTTTCTCATTTTTCGTTGTGTAAATCGAGTTTTCTTCTAAAATTGTTAGTGACGTTCAATAAGAAAATTGATAATTTGTTTATTAGGCAAAATAATTGAATAAAAATTTGATAATTAAAAATATTACAAAAAATTAATATTTTATAGCAGAACCGTTAGCTGCTAAGACACTTTCCAATCGTCGTGGCATCGACATAATTAATGACCTCATGTAACTATCCACAAGTTCTTCCCGAGCATGTTCAACTACTTCCCAAGGCTTATGACCCGTCCAATCTCTTACTTTTCGTGCGGTATGAACTGGGCAATTATCCTATTAACAAAAATTGTAAATAAGTTCTAAAAGAAGTATCATTAAAAAATTGTTCACCTGCTGAAAGATAAAATTCCCAGGAAAAGTTTGCGTTACTGGCGGTAACATCACATTTTCTAAAATATTTAAATAATTTAGTGCTGTAACACTTATCCATGCGCAAAGGTTTATTGAAGAGCCCACTGACATTGATGGACCTCGTATAATTTTCCTGGATTTTCCCTATTGTTACGGGTCTATAAATCAGGAGCCGTCCACTGTGACAATCAGAAAAAAACACATTATTACAAAATTCATTACATTACACATTACATACTATTACTACATTACATACTACATACATTATTACAAATATGTTATTATCTATCAAGTTATTTGTAAACACCATCCATCTTTGCTTGTGTTCATTTGAAAAAAAAATTTTAGGGGCACTAGCACAGTTCTTGCACAGTCCTGACAGACCCCAGAAACAATGTTTCTTCTCGTCCATTAGCAACTATTTCGAAAGAATGTTATTGAATTCATCAGAGCGTTTTCTTGAATTTCATTGGAAACTTTACCAATTCCTATTCTTGCTGCCCTTTGTATTCTATGTTCCTGGTCCCTTGTCTTTTTAATTTTAAATATGCAGCTTTTGCTAACAATCAAATCAGCGGCTACTACAGCCATGGAACAATTTTCCTCAATTTTGGCTATAACCCTCGCCCTTTGCACGTCATTTAAATGTCTTGGCATTTTCTATTAATATTCTGACAAGTTAATTTATTAAGACATCATGTTTTGACGTATAAATTGACTAATTAATTATGAGACGACTATGATTCAAAGTCACAATCAAAGTAGAAAATATGCCGTGCATTTTTGGGAGGCGGCGACTGTACATTTGCCGCAAAACCGGCGAAACTAAGAATAAGTACAATCCAAAGAAGCCGGCCTCTAAAGAAGCGCACAGCGCTTATAACGTTATAACGTTATAAATAACGTTATTTTATCCATGTCGCGGGAAAGGGCATCATTTAGCGTAGGGATTATAGGCATGTATGACGTGTTTAGAAGCCCAGAAATCTCGGCCTCATCGTGCTTGGGAAGAATAGTAGGGTATACTTGACTTGAAGAATGCCGTCTACATAAGAAAAAAAACTATTCACCTAGTTTTTCATGATTCTGAAAATTCAAACATATACAGGGTGTTTCATTTAAAAATAAAAAAATTGTATCGCTTCAGGCTGAAGCGGAGGTCCTAAAAAATACTCAAATAAGATCAAATGTGGCATTTTGCATCTGTGCACAATCAAGCCGAGTTTGTTTTTGATACGCGGATTTGGAAAAATAAGGTGGGGATAGCGTTGACAACCGGTATATCCACTATACATTTTACTAAATACATATTCATTATACAACGTAGAACGTACTAGAAAAGTAAGCCGAAAAAAGTTGTATCGTGACGTATATCTTTGTTTTTGGATTCCTGTTGCACAATAAAATCGGGAGCCAGAAATCATTCATCATGCTTTAAATTTTTTATTTTTCTCCACTCGTTAAAAATGTCGTCTGGCTACTAATTGGTATATACACCTGACTTCATAGGCATATTTTCTGATAATTTATTGTAATTAAGGTAGTCACCACTAAGGCATTCTGGCGGTATTAGGTATACGGTATACGTATCTACAGTTTCTTGGTAACATATTTTATGTATAAATAACAGTACACAGGTCTCGATTTAAAATTTTCCTCGTAAACGACATCACCGAATATCAAACATAACGCCGGCTGTAACTAGCTAATATTAGATAGGTACTTAGGTACTTACATAAAACACATCTATAAAGTTCGTCAATTTATTGCGATAATGCCATAATATATTCTTCGGTGTTGAAATAAATGAACGATAATTAAATGAAACGATAAGTCATCTGTGTGTTTTTAATTTAGATTTGTATTTAATTGTCCAATATTTGCGAATTTTATATATTTTCCACCGGGGAATTTTTTGACATAAGTCGGTTCTAGGTGTAACTTTTTGAATTTCGGAAACACGAAACTTTTTGGTTTTGAAAAAGACATTCAAAGACATTTACACCCTTCGCTGCGAAAGAGTTGCATTTGACTGGGTAGAAACTAAAATCGCCAATTTTCGTCTAAGAGTAAACATTTTTGTTCCATTGTCCTCGTTATCACATTTTAAACAGCCTTCAAATTGCCCATTTGTCCGGGTGCCGCGTTTGTTGACAATACGCTATCTCGACGACGAAATATTCTAAAAATTATGATTTTTGGGGAAAATTCGTTTTGGGTATAGGAAGAACTCTTTTGTTTTTGGCCCAAATTCGGTATCCTAGTCCCCGAAGAGGGTAACATTTTCTGACGTTTGATCCGACGCGACGTTTACAATATGATTGCCGAAAAAACGAATATAAACAATTAGGTATTCTTATAAAACAAAGAAGAATTTATTTTCTACTTTAGTCTGTTCTAGTTTAGTCGGGCAAAAACTCGATTTTTTTAAGGTCATTGGATAGAAATTTAAAAGCGAGATAGGGAAATAATATTCATTTAATTTTTATCCAAAAATGAGAAATCGTTTAATTTTTTTCCGTAAATATATTCCTGAAATTTTAAAACGGAAAAATTCTAAAATTATTATGTATTTGCTATTAGAAATAATATAGATTACTAATTTTGTTTTCCATTTCAGGTAAGCAGCAATTTTATACCTTTGAAGTCTTATTATACGTATGTGTATTTACAGGTAAGTAAATACTAGCATGGTAGAGATATGTAATTTTATATCTGTAGATTTCAAACTCGAGTTTTTACATAATTTAATATCCAAAT
>CAXKVY010014670.1:0-2500 GCA_964058915.1 Tetropium fuscum | reverse complement strand
TAACGAAAGAAAGCAAACTAAAAACTTCAAGGCTACAACCACATTTGGTAATATAGAAGAGGCTAGCACTAACTTCGAGTTGTTCGGCGAATAACCGTAATGGTTGCACTCGTACAAATTACAGGCGCAACGTGCAACGTGTAATGCAACAAATGTGTACAGGTGTTGCACGTTGCAATATGAAACATGCCCAAAGTTTTAAAAATAAAAATAATACTAAAAAACAACGTAACGTTGTAATAAAACGTGTACTTCACAAAGAAACAAGATTTCTAATTCCGCGCGATCAGTATGAAAGATTTAAACAACGATAAAATTGAAGCGGCCCGAAACGAGCTGTGACGTCACAACCTGCAATATTTGGTAGGCGCTGCGCCGAAAAGCGGCCGAATGAACTATGAAATCAAGCGGTCGAGTGCTGGGACTTCCCGTAGCTGACCGAATCGGTCTCCTCGTCGCTTGTAAATTGTAGGATGTGGCATCACGACTTTGAACCTGTTTGAAACGGTTCGCTCGAGCGTGAAACTTTAATAATTTATAACAAATTTATTATTGGGAATTAAGGCGTCATATTTTGCATATCTTATTTTTCATTATGGTACTCGTAGAACATTTTTATGCAATAAGAAAATATGTGAATGTCTCCCTATGATGTTACACTGAGTGCGCGCTGTCGATCCGAATCTATAATCTTATAGTCGGTTTTTGGCCAGTAAGCAAATGCAGTGTGGACGGGAAGAAGTGTACATGTAAAACATGTATCCCTTTTTACAATTCTAGGACCAATTAATTATATTAAAGTCTGTACTAGGCATCCGGACAAAGCTTATATTAGCCACTCAACTCTTGCGATGTTAGTTCCAAGAGCAAATTAGTTTCTGTTCTTTTTTATACAGATTAGTTCTTTGCCAGCTTCGTGACTTTTGCTAATTATTCTATTAGCATGAATGCTCCACATGCTACGGCCGGATTAGATGATGTCTCCACTCGTGCATCCATGTTCGACGGACCTTTCAAGACAGCTATATACGGAAACGACTTGAATAGAAATGTGCGTCGATTTGTTGCACTAAAAATGAAACACCGTCTACGTTGCATTGCATCTTGCATTAGACGTTGCGCTTGTAATGTGTACAAAGGGTAACAGGCCCGCAGCATGAAATTTACAGCAAAGTATGAAAATAAGCGAATCTCGAGAAACCCGAGATTGCAGTCCGAATTTCGCGGCAAAATCGGCATTGAAAAACGTCCGGTACCTATCTGGGGATTAGATGCCCTAGTTGATATTCATCCAATTAAGACATATGGGTATTTTATTATTAGAAAACGTTCTATGCATGCGGTGCCTAGAATTGGCATTCGGATATAGAACTCAATTTTGTCACACTCAAACTTTGTCGCACGTATAATAACGCACAATAAACTCTATATCTTCAAGTACTATAATTAAGTTGTTCTTATTTTAACATCACCATATAAATGTTGTTTCCACTTGCCTTGCTGCGTAGAATCTCCAAACGGCAAAACTTTATATTTGTTTCTAACTGGCCTAATATTAATGGGCATCTTGAAACATGTTCCTTTTCATGTTCTTGGTGTTTAAATTTCGAGTACCTAGTAGTTTCTGGTAGTTCTTTTTGTTTAAATATACTGCTAATAATTGGAACACCCTAAATATAGACCAATTTTACAAAGCTTTAACGTTTTTATTTATAAATGGATTACGAAGATTTTTGAATTGTTTTAATCCTCAACACTTAAAATGTCGGCTTTAAATAAGAAATTAAATAATTTCATTATTTAATTTCCTCACATGCAACCTCATGGTGATATGACACCTCATGGCTGTATGTTTTTTTCCCACTTTTTCAATCTATATTCTCGGTTTTATCGATCACCATGTACATTCGTTTTATTACACAATGGCTTCCTACAGGTGATACCATCGTACCGTTTTTTGAATTTTGATGAAATTGAAACGCAAAATAAATTGAGAAACAACTTCAGTAACATTTTAATTAACGTTTAAATTAATAACATTGTGATAATAACATTAATAATATTGTGATTAATAACATTTATGACATTGTGATTTAATAACGCGTCGCGTACATATTAGTGCTTGACCCGTATTGCCATATTGTCAATAAGGTGAAGATAATTCCACTCTTCTTGAAGGGCAATGACGTTGACATTGTGATTTAAGTATGCCAAAATATCATTGAGTGCTAAGTCTTAATTTCATCAAAAGCGCCAAAGCCTGCTTTATAAATTTTTAGATACATGACCGGTGTAAATAAAAAATCATTTTGCTTTTGACCTACACAAGATAGAGCCAAAATTCAAAAAACGGTACGATGGCAACACCCTTGCACAGGTAGCCGTTGTGCCATAAAACGAATGTACAGATAAAACCGAGACAGTAGATTAGATTGAAAAAGTGAAAAGAAATTCCTACAGTTGTCATATCACCATGTGTCTTCACACGAACCCTGTGTGA
>CAXKVY010014669.1:0-22722 GCA_964058915.1 Tetropium fuscum | reverse complement strand
CTGGCCCGAGAGGGCGTACGTCGACCGAGGGCGACATTATATCCTTATATCACCCATCGTGCCTTAAACGTTTAATGTCCTATCGGTATGTTATTTAACTTAGTTTTAATTTTTTTATACTAATCAATATTTCCGTACATTACGACATTACTTATGCATTCATTACGTACATTACGACGGTACCACAATTGTGTGAAGTGATGGATACATAAAATTTTCATTTACCCATCAGTTCACTTGTTTTAAAGTGAACTTTTTTATTGTTAATAGTTAATTATTAATAATGCAGTTTTTTATTTTTTAGCATCAAATAAAAATTTTGAACATGAGGAATGTGAGGATGAATTTCTTCCACTTAAAAAACAGAAACTAGGCAACATAAAAAAACAAGGTACATATATATTTTAAAACATACATCTAAAATAAAGTCACTATATTTGCAAACCGATTATTTGCATTGTTTAAATGTAATTTTGAACAGCCCATTTAGGACCTCTTGCCCATCTGGAAAATTATTTTGCGATAACCTGGCATTGAAATTTTGTAACCACTTTATGACTTTAGTAATAAAGAAATAAGAGAAATCATTTGGAGGTTTCATTCTAAATTGTTTTCCTAGCAACCACTTCTTTAGCAAATATTGAATTGTTTGCACATAATTCTGTTCAAAACACTTGTACCTACTTGGCACATATCTTGTTACATCCTCTTTTATAAAAATATAGCATAAATAACACAATCTTTTAATATTTACTTTTCTTGTGCATTGTTTTTATTTGACTTTATTTTGTAGCTTGGTCTGCTGAAGAAATTTCCACAATTAAGAGGAATTTTAAAACATTTGTGGCGAAAGGATGTTATCCTTTAAGTTCTCAAATAAAAGAATTTATTAAGCAGAAAAACTCAAAGAGAAGTGCCCATGATAAAAGCCAAAATACAGCACCTCATAAACCACAGAAAACATTAATCTTTTTTTAATATACCATTTTATTTTTTATATTATGTAAGTGGCGGTTGGTGGACTTTGAAGTGTCTATATTTCGAAAATTGTAACACACACCAAATGTGTGTAAGAAATGCGGTAAAATGGCTTGTTCGCCACTTTACACAGAGCTGATCACGATTACTACTTGGATGGGTCCAAAATTTAAACTAAATTATATTTTAAGTGGTATTAGGCTTGTATACAATGATGTTCAAGCAAAACAATGTCCGGCAATATTTACGAAATATTTTTTTCAAATTCGCGATTGCCTCCCCATGTATCTCCAAAAGCAATTGCAAGATTTTCGTGTAGTATTTTTTTCGTAAACAATAGGAAAATACAAGAATCCCCTTTTTTGGTTAGTATAAAATTTCACTTTCTTCTTTCTTCAAAGATAATATTTTGAAATGTCACAAAATAGAAATTCGCCGTTTATTTAAAATCGATTTGTGTATAACTTTAAGGAGAGTTCTTTTGTTAAAAATAAAAAACGGGTTCTTATATTTATCCGTTGATTACGAAAAAAAATATTTCACATAAATCGTATGATCCGTTTTGAAAATACCTAGCAGCAACCGCCATTTGGAAAAGAATATTTTGCAACTATTGCTGGACATTATTTTGCCTATCCAGTATTGTATACGATCCTAATAGTCATTACTGAAAATATAATTTCGATCCTTTATTATCGAAATATAGACACTTCAAAATCCACAGGGGCTGCTGGTATGTAGGTTATATTAAATGCATTTTAAATAGGTATATTTATGTAACTTCAATTTTACAATAAATATGTTTGCATTAATAACAGTTTTATTCAGTAATATAAAATAAATAATAATAATAAAACACAGTACTGAAATTGGTATTTTAAAATAGTTATTGCACTGCAGTACTAAGAAGTATATTTTATCAACGTAACATCTCTTATTAAATGTAGAACGGACTATCCTTGCCAGTAACAATATAGAGGTAACAAAGTGCTTAGATCTTCACTAAAGCATATATAACTTGGAGGTAACAACGAATTGCCTTTCGGAAAATATATATAAATTTTTTATCAGAAATAATTACCCCTCTCTTGAAAAACCTGTGTAATACATTCCCCTTCCCTCATATATGCAAAATGTTTGTTTTTAAGTGAAAGCATTATCCCGGAGGTTAGTCCGCCTCGGGTTTTACCCGGAGGGAACAAAGATCTTTATATACATATATATATATATATATATATATATATATATATATATATATATATATATATATATATATATATATATATATATACATATATATATATATATATATATATATATATATATATATATATATATATATATATATATATATATATATATATATATATATATATATATATATTATATACATATATATATATATATATATATATATATATATATATATATATATATATATATATATATATATATATATATATATATCCAGGGTGAAAATTGGATTTTTTTCGAGAATTTTCGAAGAAACAATTAATACATACAACCAACAAATGATTTTAGTTTTAACTAAGCAAGCAATTTCTGTATCACTCCCTCTTTGAATGCTTCAGAACTCTATTGTATATATAATTCAATATTTTCCCGCATATAGTTGGAAAAAGTAGTTGTTTTTCAATAGGTTCAACAAGATTTTATGCATTTTAAAGTTTAACATCTTCTGGATAACTGTATGCCTAATGCTTTTATATATAATATGTTCAAATAGAACAAATATAAAAGTAGACTAGGTTTGTGTATTCTAAGAATGAGTTCCGTCAAAAACTAATGTCATAAAACGTCACTGCAAGTGTTGGTGTATTGGTAATTTAAATTCAAGTATGAATGATCAATGAAATAAATCGTATACTGCTCTGAAGATCCTCAAGAAAGGTGAAAGAACTTGTACAACTTCTAAGTGGTTCGTTTTCATGTGCATAGTAATTCATTTCCGTATGTGTGTCCAGATATAACACTGGTAAGTGTGTTTTCTTTCTTATTCGTCTATTTGCTTATTTCTATGTAATGAAATGCTACAAACCCAAGATTACTTTTCACAATATATATATATATATATATATATATATATATATATATATATATATATATATATATATATATATATATATATATATATATATATATATATACCGGGTGACACAGGAGACATGTAACGCTCTGTAACTTTACTATTTAAAAAGTTAAAATTTTCAACTTTGGGAGAGTTGTATATTACATAATTGTCCTTTTTTTAGCATATCAAACATTTCCTTAAACTTCCGGTTTAAGCGGAAGTGACGCAAACTTTGTTATTTTAAATGGTACCCTGTATATTTTTTTTGCCCATCTGATTCGTCTTTAAATTCTCTTTTCAACCATGTATCGCACCATGGCATTTGTTTTTAAACTGACAGTTAATAATCATTTTATTGTATTAAGCATAGGTGGCCATGATATGAACCTTGGCAGATATTGATGCTTAGTGTGCCGTGACATCGAAAGACTTCTGGTACGCAACTCATATATTTGTGGCTCATATTTTTTTGGGCATAATCAGTAGCTGAACAGACTAACTAGATCTTTCTTATTTAAAAGAAAAAATCTTTAAACAACCAACGATATTATAAAAACTTAGATAGGAACTCCATTTTTTTATTTGACCTACTTAAGAAATACTTATTTATCTTTTATTTTCGGCCATTACAATTGCTGTAACTATCCCATTTTGCTTTCTTCATTAAAATTAGTATCGATAATTATTGCATAGTAATGAACATTGTTACTACCTACTGTAACAAAAATATTTAGTTAGGCAGGCCATGGAAAAGAAATAAAATGAAAAAAGACGCGTCATTTTGGTTTGACAATTAAGAATTGTTTACTTGACAACGATTTAAGTATTTATTGTTAAATTATACCTAAGTTAGCGCGTTTTAAATAGTATTTTTATCATGTATTCAAGAAATGAAAAAGTAGATATGCTATTAATCTATGGCGAATGTAAAAAAATAGCAGACATGCTGCTCAGTTATATGAAGAAAGATTTCCCGAAAGAAATCATCCACCGTACAACTATTTTGGAAGAGTTGAACAGCAATTCAGAAGAGAACCAAATGTACCTGGAAATAATTTTATTATCGATGAAGAATCGAAAATCAATGTATTGGCAATTGTCGAGGCAGATCCCACAATTTCGATAAGACATATTGAGGACCAAATCGGTGTAAATCGGGAATCAGCTAGACGCATGTTGAGGAAACATAAATTTAAATCATACAAGTACCAAATACACCAGCATTTATACGAAAATGATTTTCAAAGAAGATTGGACAATTGTAATTGGTTTTTCAACAGACACAATGTGGACAATAATTTTCATAAACGAATTTTATTTTCCGACGAATGCAGGTTTACTAATTTGGGATTATTCAATCGTAACAACACTCGTTATTAGGCACAGGAAAATCCCAGAATTATGAAAGAAAGTGCATATCAGGAGCGATTTAGTTTTAATGTATGGTTGGGGGGTACGTGGCAGAAGAATTATTGGGCCAATAATTTTTGACGGACCATTAAATGGAGAAAGATATTTGGAATTTTTGCAAAACCAGATCGAAGATTTTTTGGAAGAACTGCCACTTAATGTTGACCCAATAATGTTTCAACAGGATGGGGCTCCACCACATAACTGCAGAGTAGTAGTTTACCTAAATGAAAGGTTTGGAGATAACTGGATGGGAACAAATGGACCCGTAAGATGGCCTGCAAGGTCACCGGACCTTACGCCGCTCGATTTTTTCATATGGGGCCACCTCAAGGAAAAAGTTTATAGGACTCCACCAACAAACCGAGAAGACATGGAAATGAGAGTCAGAAGAGCCATTAATGGGATTATTGAATTACAGTTAGATAACATGTTTAGAGCTACCGTCACAAAAACTCGATTGTGCAAAGATAATAACGGACAACATTTTGAGCACCTGAGTAAAAAATATTTTTTGTATTTAGTGTTTCAGTAAATCTTTTATTTTAATTTCATTCCTTCGATATAAAAATGTATTCCTTAGTGTAATGGTTTTTCATTATTTTTTTCAAATGTTTTTTATTTATTAAATAATTCCTTTTACCTTCTTTTATTTTGTTTTTATCGCCTGCCTAACTAAATATTTTTGTTACCGTAGGTAGTAACAATGTTCATTACTATGCAATAATTATCGATACTAATTTTAATGAAGAAAGCAAAATGGGATAGGTACAGCAATTGTAATGGCCGAAAATAAAAGATATATAAGTATTTCTTAAGTAGGTCAAATAAAAAAATGGAGTTCCTATCTTAGTTTTTATAATATCGTTGGTTGTTTAGAGATTCTTTCTTTTAAATAAGAAAGATCTAGTTAGTCTGTTCAACTATTGATTATGCCCAAAAAAATATGAGACACAAAGTTGCGTACCAGAAGTCTTTCGAGATCACGGCACACTAAGCATCAATATCTGCCAAGGTTCATATCATGGCCACCTATGCTTAATACAATAAAATGATTATTAACTTTCAGTTTAAAAATGGTGGCATACATGGTTGAAAAGAGAATTTAAAGACGAATCAGATGGGCAAAAAAAATATACAGGGTACTATTTAAAATAACAAATATTTGCGTCACTTCCGCTTAAACCGGAAGTTTAAGGAAATGTTTGATATACTTAAAAAAAGGACAATTATGTAATATAAAACTCTCCCAAAGTTGAAAATTTTTACTTTTTAAATAGTAAAGTTACAGAGCGTTACATATATATATATATATATATATATATATATATATATATATATATATATATATATATATATATATATATATATATATATATATATATATATATATATATATATATATATATATATATATATATATATATATATATATTTTGTGAAAAGTAATCTTGGGTTTGTAGCATTTCATTACATAGAAATAAGCAAATAGACGAATAAGAAAGAAAACACACTTACCAGTGCTATATCTGGACACACATACGGAAATGAATCACTATGCACATGAAAACGAACCACTTAGAAGTTGTACAAGTTCTTTCACCTTTCTTGAGGATCTTCAGAGCAGTATACGATTTATTTCATTGATCATTCATACTTGAATTTAAATTACCAATACACCAACACTTGCAGTGACGTTTTATGACATTAGTTTTTGACGGAACTCATTCTTAGAATACACAAATCTAGTCTACTATTTATATTTGTTCTATTTGAACATATTATATATAAAAGCATTAGGCATACAGTTATCCAGAAGATGTTAAACTTTAAAATGCATAAAATCTTGTTGAACCTATTGAAAAACAACTACTTTTTCCAACTATATGCGGGAAAATATTGAATTATATATACAATAGAGTTCTGAAGCATTCAAAGAGGGAGTGATACAGAAATTGCTTGCTTAGTCAAAACTAAAATCATTTGTTGGTTGTATGTATTACAACGTCACTGCAAGTGTTGGTGTATTGGTAATTTAAATTCAAGTATGAATGATCAATGAAATAAATCGTATACTGCTCTGAAGATCCTCAAGAAAGGTGAAAGAACTTGTACAACTTCTAAGTGGTTCGTTTTCATGTGCATAGTGATTCATTTCCGTATGTGTGTCCAGATATAGCACTGGTAAGTGTGTTTTCTTTCTTATTCGTCTATTTGCTTATTTCTATGTAATGAAATGCTACAAACCCAAGATTACTTTTCACAAAATAAATATGAATAGCAAAGAATTTCAAAGCTAATATATATATATATATATATATATATATATATATATATATATATATATATATATATATATATATATATATATATATATGTATATATATATATATATATATATATATATATATATATATATATATATATATATATATATATATATATATATATATATATATATATGTATATATATGTATATATATATATATATATATATATATATATATATATATATATATATATATATATATATATATATATATATATATATATATATATATATATTTATTTATATATATTTATATATATATATATATATATATATATATATATATATATATATATATATATATATATATATATATATATATATATATATATATATATATATATATTTATGCATATGTTGTTGCAGGTGTTAATACACATAATAGGGAACGTTAATATAGAGGTACCTGCTCACATGGCTCACAAACATACGGTACACATTTTCTTGAATAACAGTACTAGTAACAGTCTATCAATTGATGTACCTATACATGTAAGATATCAGAGAAGTCAAATGGATGGTGGGTAAGTACAAGGTCCCTTAAATTACTAAGTTGCCTCGCAACGGCATAGGGGAACTGCTACGTCATCTTTGGGCTGGCTGACTTGCCGTCTATCGATAGATTGTTCGGCCTATAATAAACAATTATAACAATACAATGTTTAACTAAAACCATTGAACGAGGGACCGCTCTACGCTAAAAAAAATAGATACTTATCACAATCGTATTTATAGTGCACCTAACATATTCTGTACAAAGATGACGTCACTATAGTTACGAGAAAACCTGTTCCTTCAATGTTACTTTCGATAATTGTAAATATTCTTGGAAATTTCGTTTTTATATTTGGAATACCGATTTTAATAAACGTATCGCATTCTCCAACATATTCGGTAGTCTATATACTGATTAATCACCCTTTCTGCAACCTCCGGTTATTGCTACAAGTAAAGCAACATAATCTGACTAAACATTTGCTTCTTTAAGAATTCTACTACTAAAATCTTTCTTGGTTAAATTTATTGATATACCTCTTAAAAACTATAAAATGCATAATTGCTAATTACTAAATTTGAATTAATAAAAATGATTGTTCGCAGCGTCGATTAATGACTAATACCTAGTTGGAGGTTTGAAAACTTTTGCTTCGTTATAATAATAGACAAGAAGAACTGTTTCTGATATTTTTTGAGATCCGATTTTTTGTGAAATCGGTATAACTATTCGAGTACCTAATCTAATAATATGTTATACTAATTATTATTAAAATAAAATGGATTATGTCTAATCAAACTTGCCAAGCAATGACTCTTGTCGTAGGGTTGCACTTGGTGTTGATAGTAAGGAGGAAATGCCAAAGGATTTGCAACAAAACGCCGTTTTCATTATTTGGAATACATTATTTTTTGAACCCGTCGCCTAATTTAGATCGTCCTTTTTTTAACTTGTAGGAAATTTTGTAGTGAATTCGCTGAACTATTTAAATTTGTTGTTTAATCAAAAAATTACATACATACAGGCTGTACCAATGACGATAGTTTTTTTCTCAAACATTGAAACACTCTAAGGGATATATCAGACACAAATACTGTAAACCACAATAAAATTGATTATTACATAGCCTAATGCTTTCTTAACATTTCCCTTTTTTATTCGCTTTGATATCTCCATTTTTAATGCAAATAGAGAGATTTTAAAATCATCATGTTTGGTAGCCTTTTAATTAAAAAAAGAATTAAGTAGGCCAGAAAACTAGCACTGGAAATAAAGTTGGATTTTACGTTTTTATTTTAAATTAACGCATTAACATCTAAAATTTCAACTTGAATTTAAAGAAAGAAAAAAACAAAAACAAACAAATTAATGTTTACTTCTCACTACAGCTTCACATCGTCGCACAGTGGGCCAAATCGCTAATCCAGATGGAAAAAAATTATTTAAATACAAAATGCGTTTTTGGTTGAAATGTTGCATTTAAAATATACATCGCGTTATGCATACTCATATTAAACTGAAAAAATCGTTACATTGCATAAACAGGGTGATACATATTTGGAAAGGTTAACTTACACGCGATTTGCAACATTAATTACAAGAAAAATTGCACAAAATTAGTCAAAATAAATATTACGTAGAATAAAATAGCCCAAGAGCATGCAGGTTATAGGTATACAGGGTGTTTTCTAAGGTGTACTTTCCTTTCAGCTAAAAGATAGAAGCTAGATAGAAGTTTTTAACAAGTTATAGGTAAAACAAAATGGATTTTTGGTGGCAAATGTAAGCAAGAAAAACCGTTACACTAGATATACAGGGTAATATGTATTTAAAAAGCTTAGACACGATTCGCCACATCAATTAAATATGTAGGTACAATAAAAAATTGAATAATAATACAGGTAGACAAAATAAATGTTACGTAGGATAACGTAGCTTAAGTGTATGTAGGTTACATACAGGGTGTACATAACAGGTTAAATTTATTAATTCTTGGCACTTTTTGAACGCACAACCAAAAAGTTAACTCAAATTTGACGTTATGTATTTTCGACAATTTTTGTTCGTTTTGGTCGATTTTTTTTTCAAATTGTAGGTTTTTCTCTTAGGAATATCACTGTCTTAGTTGTTTTGGTAAAACGAATGATTTTGATATTATACCAGGTGCTATAAAAATGTTATGTTTTTTTCCGAAATTTCAAAACGTCCTGTGGGCTATACAAGGTATTGCAAGTTATTGCAATTATAGCCAATTTAAAGCCTCATGTTTTTTCTACATTTTCTTTTTTTATTCATTTGTTTATCTCTGTTACTTCATGAAATACACCGTTTTGAAACACCATATGCTTTTATTCACATGAAATGCATTTATCGGACAACTCAAACAGCTAGCAAGCTATGGAAATCGAAGATTACACGTCATAAACTGACAACTGTGTCATTAGTTTTTTGTTGACAGTCCAGCAATAATTAGTGAATAATGGAACGCCAAACCAGAAATTTAACTCGTGATGAATGTGTTGAGGCAGCTACATTACATGGTGAAGGGTGGAGTTACGACCGCATAGCTGGAAGGTTGGGAGTGTCTCACACAACTATAGCGAGAGCAATTCAAAGGTACGCGGAAACAGGAGAACATTCCAGACGGGCCGGTCAAGGTAGATCTCGTGTTACCTCTGCTATCCAGGATCGCTTTTTAAGAGTAAATGCTGTAAGACAACGATTTATAACTGCAACACATTTAAGAGCACAACTTCAAGACGCAAGTGGTCCACTCATATGCGTTCAAACTGTACGCCGACGACTGAGGGAGGCAAATTTAAGACCCAGGATTGCTGCTCGAGGACCCGCATTAACAGTAGATCATCGAAGAGCCAGATTGAATTTTGCCAATGAGCACGTTAATTGGATGGAAGCAGATTGGGAACGTATTCTGTGGACTGATGAGTCAAGGTTCAGTTTGTATAATTGTGACAGACGTAATCGCGTCTACCGAAGACCCGATGAGCGATACAGTCAATGCAATTTTTTGCACACAACTTTATATGGAGGTGGATCCGTCATGGTGTGGGGCGGAATATCTTTGACTGGGCGAACGGACTTGGTAACTGTGAATGGAAATCTCAATTTTGACAGATACATCACCGACATTCTTGAAGCACATGTTTTGCCTTATGCCCCCTATATAGGACCCAATTTTTTACTTATGCAAGACAATGCGCGTGCCCACACGAGTCTTATCGTGAGAAATTATCTTGAAGAAGTAGGAATTGATCACATAGACTGGCCAGCCCGTAGCCCCGACCTTAACCCCATTGAACATGTTTGGGATTTTATCGGTCGACGGTTACGAAGTGAGGGACGACAACCCCAAAATTTACAAGAATTGGAAGGCCTAGATCAGAACCTAATCAGAACTTTGGTTTTAAGTATGAACCAAAGATGTCGGGAGGTCATTCGTGGAAGGGGTGGAAACACCAGATACTAATTCTCTATTTACTTTTGTTTTGTTTCCTGTTATTCGTTGTTTTATTGATTAAAGCAATCCATTTTTCTAGGTATGTTTTTTGAGTTTTTGTCCTTTTAAGACCTTTTTCTCTTCTAAAACACCTTGCATTTCTCAATAAATTATAAGATATCAAGGAAAACAGAACGCAAAATGAGGCATTGAACCAGTATAATGAGTAATAAATAATGAGCACTTGACAAAAAAGAAAGTTAATAAATTTAATAAAAATCACGTCAACTCAAAAATTGGATATTTTATGAAGTAACAGAGATAAACAAATGAATAAAAAAAGAAAATGTAGAAAAAACATGAGGCTTTAAATTGGCTATAATTGCAATAACTTGCAATGCCTTGTGTAACCCACAGGACGTTTTGAAATTTCGGAAAAAAACATAACATTTTTATAGCACCTGGTATAATATCAAAACCATTCGTTTTACCAAAACAACTAAGACAGTGATATTCCTAAGAGAGAAACCTACAATTTGAAAAAAAAATCGACCAAAACGAACAAAAATTGTCGAAAATACATAACGTCAAATTTGAGTTAACCTTTTGGTTGTGCGTTAAATAAGTTGCACAGTGTATTACCAGTATCAACGAGAAGAGATAGGTTTCTATCATTTAAGCATAACATTAAATGTGAATAAGCAAACAAACAATTTAACTAACTTTTGAAATTGTGAAAAATCGCTGCTCGTAATGGTTATATTAAATAAATTTGAACTATTTGGGATATGTAGAGATATAATAGTGAATAAAACTATAACGTACCTTTAGATAAATAATCCAAACTACTAAAACTGCATATAGTTAACAATAATTACTACGAGTATATTATATAATGTCTGTCATGTGTCGACTTTATACGTTTGTCAAAACTGTTGTCCAACAAGCCATTTGTTTAGCATGAGTACCCTTGATGAATACATGGGTAAAACATGTTTTACTTTCAACAACAAAAAGCAGTAATAATTGCCTAATTTCCTCCTGGTCCAAAGCGTTCCACAATTGGATTACTGCCTCTTGTACTTCTCCAAGCGTCATAGGGGGTGGTCGTGTTTTTCTCAACTGCCTACCGAGTATATCCCATATATTATCAATAGGATTGATATCAGGACTTCGTGCTGGCCAATTTAGTGTCTCAACACTTACTTCCTCGAGATACTCATCGACAATATGAGCAACATGAGGTCCTGCACTGTCTTGCATTAACAAGAAATTGTCACCGATGTAATGTGCGAATGGGACAGCGTGTTCTGATAAAATATCTCTAATGTACCTTTCGTTATGTAGTGCACCTCCATGTACTGGTAACAATTATGTATGTGCATTTAATGAAATTTCTCCCCACACCATCACGGAACCTCCATTGAAGAGAGTGGTTTGACGTATGTTGTATTGTGCGTAACGTTCGTTTGGCATTCTTATCTCTTTGTCGACGCTCAGAACTGTAGAGGCAAAACCTAGATTCATCAGTAAATAGCACTCTTCCCCAGTCTTCAATATTCCACTCTAAATGCTCCATAGAAAATTGTAACCTAGCTCTTCTGTGCTCTGCATTAAGAGTGGGTCCTGTAGCTGGAATTCGTATATGAAGGTTACTTTCTTTGAGTCTTCTTATTACTGTCTTAGCACTAACTTCAACATTTTGGACGGCAGCTGTGCCTGAAGGTTTGTGCTGGTAACAAGTCGTTCTCGCAGAGGGCGAACTCTAATAAAACGATCTTGAATCGCTGTCGTAACAAGAGGTCTTCCTTGTCCTCGCCGCCTGTCGTAACTCTGTGTACCTCGAAACCGCTGTACGCCTCTTGATATGGTTGAAACAGAAACTCCTAGTCTATCAGCTACTACCCGCATACTCAACCCTTCATTTATTAATGTCACTGCTTTAACACAATCATCATGGTTAAGATTTCTTCTACCTTGTTCTATATTCAAAACATAAATTCTGTATGTCAACGTTTTGACAACTTATTAATTTTCATTGTTTTTACTCTAAGCCTGCTTTTAATTTTGTACCAAATTTTTTACTAGAGCCCAAAGCTTTGATAAACTTGAAAACATGATTATTTTAAAATCTCTCTATTTTCATTAAAAATGGAGATTACAAAGCGAATAAAAATGTAAATGTTGAGAGAGCATTAGGCTATGCAATAATCAATTGTTTACAGTATTTGTGTCTGATATGTCCCATAGAGTGTTCAATGTTTGAGAAAAAAACTATCGTCATTGGTACAGCCTGTATGTATGTAAAAATTCAGCGAATTCACTACAAAATTTTCTACAATTTAAAAAAAAGATGAATACGTCAACTCCATATGCTCTAAATTAAATAAGCAATACCTCGCGATTCTAACGTTGAAAAAATGCACAAGGACTTCAGGGACAGGAATGAACAGTGGCTTCTTGCAGAATATTATTCATTAATATACACGGCAATAAGTGATAATATATACCCTGGTTCCGAAATAGTGTGGAGTGATTCATCACCAGCATATGAACGGCTCATGAGGGGCGAGGGGAACGAAATTCCATAGGCGTATCATTTTATAGGGGGCAGAATAAAAAAAAATGATATAAAATATCCAACATTGTTTTTAACAGTGGCGGCTCCTCCAGGTGGGCAGGGTGGGCAGTGCCTACCCTAGGATTTAAGGTATAAATATAAAAGAAAAAACAATATTATAAAATGTTTCAATTATCATGTAGAATGTTCAATATATTTTAACCCAATAGCATAACAGATTTTTAAAAGACTTAAGCAAGATTATAAATAAAACTAAAAAGTATATTATTAATCAGTAATCACATTCCGATTTAAATTTTACGCAATTTTAACACAATCTTAACACAAACTTTAACACAATCATCATGGTTAAGATTTCTTCTACCTTGTTCTATATTCAAAACATAAATTCTGTATGTCAACGTTTTGACAACTTATTAATTTTCATTGTTTTTACTCTAAGCCTGCTTTTAATTTTGTACCAAATTTTTTACTAGAGCCCAAAGCTTTGATAAACTTGAAAACATGATTATTTTAAAATCTCTCTATTTTCATTAAAAATGGAGATTACAAAGCGAATAAAAATGTAAATGTTGAGAGAGCATTAGGCTATGCAATAATCAATTGTTTACAGTATTTGTGTCTGATATGTCCCATAGAGTGTTCAATGTTTGAGAAAAACACTATCGTCATTGGTACAGCCTGTATGTATGTAAAAATTCAGCGAATTCACTACAAAATTTTCTACAATTTAAAAAAAAGATGAATACGTCAACTCCATATGCTCTAAATTAAATAAGCAATACCTCGCGATTCTAACGTTGAAAAAATGCACAAGGACTTCAGGGACAGGAATGAACAGGGGCTTCTTGCAGAATATTATTCATTAATATACACGGCAATAAGTGATAATATATACCCTGGTTCCGAAATAGTGTGGAGTGATTCATCACCAGCATATGAACGGCTCATGAGGGGCGAGGGGAACGAAATTCCATAGGCGTATCATTTTATAGGGGGCAGATTAAAAAAAAATGATATAAAATATCCAACATTGTTTTTAACAGTGGCGGCTCCTCCAGGTGGGCAGGGTGGGCAGTGCCTACCCTAGGATTTAAGGTATAAATATAAAAGAAAAAACAATATTATAAAATGTTTCAATTATCATGTAGAATGTTCAATATATTTTAACCCAATAGCATAACAGATTTTTAAAAGACTTAAGCAAGATTATAAATAAAACTAAAAAGTATATTATTAATCAGTAATCACATTCCGATTTAAATTTTACGCGTTACGCACCCGAAATAAATTAGTAATAGGTACGATCTGTTTTCCCAGAGCGCGAGGGAGACCTGCTAATCATCGCTATGGGCAAGCCCGTAGATGACAAGCATGCCTGTATTAATTCGCGATATACGTTCGAGGTATACGCGGCGACGATTGTGCGAACGAAACGGTAAACGTATGCCTAGGTTGTATCCAGCCTGAGACAGTCTGAGATGGGCTGGCCCTTAGGCTGACCTGTGCCGGTCGATCGTCACTTTTCTGAAGTGGCAAAGTAACTATTTGCTGAACTAATAACTTTTGTCTTAAAACTTAATATTAAATATTAAGAGTTCTGTCTGCGGCCGTGAAAAACATGAAATCGTAGCCACATAACTGTAGCGTTATTCAAAAAGATTAGGTTATGAAATTTTAAGCATATATAGAGAAAAGTACAATCTGTGTCGCTGCGTGTGTTTATATTATTTATATGCATATTTTTAAAAAAAGTAAATAGTTTTTTTTCTACGATTTTTTGAAATTTCAAAGTAAAAAAAATGGAAAACAACAAACGCTACGACATAGATTATGATTACATATACCACCAAAAAAAAATTCGTTTAAATATGTAAATTCTAAGTATTTTTAATTATGTGGCTCTTTTACCGATTTTATCGTCCTAGGAGCTGGCGGCATCTGCGATGAATTTGCGAGTCCGCTGTATGCGTATTCAGTGTAATTTGTGGCCCCGTTTTACGTGTATTATTATGGACAGCATTTAAATAACAGTATTACATGGTATTATTGGTATTACAGTATTACATGGTATTACATACAACACCAAATGTTTGAATTATTGTAATTCATATTAAGGCTATTTTATATAGCAGTATTTGATAAAACACATAAAACCTTTGTCATGAAAATAGTTTATTTTTGTTTGTTCATATATTTTATTTTTGACTCAGTGAAACAGACAAAGGAACCAAAAATCAGTATTATTTCAGATTTTATTTAGAAATTGAAATACTTGAATTGAAATAATTGAAATAAATTATTTTTATAAATTATTTTAAATAAAGTTAGTTTCAATACAATCTTGAAGAACTTTCATAGTCATGATAATCATAGTCATGGAAATAATATAATATAATATTTTGTTTTATTTATTTTCCTATATATGTGAAGGTATGTAAACACTATTTTCAATGTAGAATCGTGACGCCAATAGGTAGGTACTGAAACAATATAACAAACTAGATGCAACAACACAGCAAGGTACATTATGAGCATTATAAATATTTTAAGTAAGGCATGAAGAACAGATTTTCATATTTTTTATTAGTTTGGCGACCAACCTGTATTATCCTCCGATTTAAATTTTTGTTAGGTTTAAAGGTAAGTAGAATTTATACAAATTCTACTAGTTTATACAAATAGTGACCTTTGAATAGTGAGTGAAGATCGTTCACTGACTATTGAGAAGTCAAGAGAGAGTGAGAGAAAATCCTTCAATCAACCCTAGTAGTCGTTGATAGAAGGATTTTCAGTCCACGCTAGTAGTAAAGTAGGCATTTGCCTAATTTGTAAATAAATATGTAATTCTTTTCAAGCTGTAATGAAAGTTACATTCATACCTCATATTATATTTACCTTCTTGGCAAAACCAATTTTTCTAGGAACACTAATTCTCAGTCCATGCTTTTTTCTTCTTTTATAGTCCATGGTTGTTTCACTATTTTCGCTAGTAAACGCAAATAATCACTCACAGTAACTAAATACCCTCCATATAATTTAATAGATACCTACTATACACGACGCTCAGTTCAACCCTGAGTGCGCGCCAATATCCTTGGCTATAGATGTGACCTCGATAAGAGGGGGCCGAGCGGTACCATCGCTCTTTACCCCTAATATCTATGTAGGCCGAGACCGCCTCGTAAGGGGTAAGCCGCGCGTTTCACGTGACCCTCCCTACAAATGTGATCAGTGTCACGCGAAGTTACGCAGCCTCCCCCGGTGTGTATTACCCCCGGGGGTGTCATGTCGGGTGTTTGAGGAGTCCTTCCTGCCTCTCGTCGGGCTTACTAGAGCCCGGCTGCGCGGCATTCAGGTTGATATGGAGGATGAGCATTGCAGCTCAGGATGACGGAGCTAGAGAGCTGATCAGGGATCAGCTGCCATCTTTCGTCTCGGTGCTCTTGGAGGGCTGCTTTGACTCTCCGGTTGAGTTGGTTGACCAAGTGCTTATCCGCTGGGTCCTGCGTCCTGAGAGCGCGTTTCTTCGCTCTTCTGCGGTCCCTGATTAGCTGCTTGGTCTCTTCAGAAATTTCTCCGGTTGGGTCTGCTTCCCGTCTCACGCTGTTTTCCGTTGTGCTGGCGCTTAGCGCTGTGCTTATACTTTCCTCGAGGTGGGCTATGGCTGCTTCGACTGCAGGTTCGTCCTCGATTCGGGGTACTGCAATGGACCTTTGCAGATGGGCCTGGAACTGCGGCCATTCCGTCCTTTTCTTGGTGAACCATTCGTCGTTATCTGCCCGTGCTATGCCCAGGTGAAGTAGGATGGGGTCGTGATCTGAGGATCCCTCTCTGAGGTTCTCGAGGTGGAACTGCATAGGCACATTGCACATGAGTGCAATGTCCAGCACGTCCGGGCGCCCTCCGTGAGAGGGGAAGTGGGTGGGTTCCGGAGGTCCCAGCACCAGGATATTGCGGTGCTCCAGGTATCTTCGCAGCTGGCGTCCTCTCTGGTTAGTGTTTGCGCTATTCCAGTCCGTTGTCTTCGCGTTCAGGTCTCCGATGACGATTCCTTGTGCCCCAGGTGGTAGTAGGGCTTCCATATCCTCGCTGAGCAGTTGACTTCGCGGGGGAAGGTAGGCTGCCGTGATGTTAATAGGTCCGTTGCTTCTGGTATTTATGGCCACGGTAACGGCTTCCATATTATCCGTGGTAAGTGCCAGGGCATGGTGGTCCAGGCTGGATTTCACCAGCAAGGCTACGCCTCCCCCGTTTCTGTTCCGGTATCTGCGGTGTATCTGGTAGCCTCGTACTTTGAACCTGAGATCAGGCTCTAGCCTGGTATCCTGCAAAGCGATCACCTCTATTTTGGTCCGCGCTAGAAGTTCTTCTAGCTCTACTTTTCGGGCTCTAACACCGTTGACGTTCCAAGAGGCGATCTGCAGGGCATCAGGCTTCACTCTATTGGCCATTCAGGGTTGGAAGAGCCGTGAAGAGGAGGTTTAGGGCCTGTCTCAGCTGGGCAATCAACTCCACGTTGATGGGCTGCTGCTTCTCGGGGCTCTCGTCGGCTTTAGGTGGGGCCTGACTGGTCTTCTTTGTCGCATCTGCAAATGAAAAACCGGTTAGTACGGGAGTAGCTTTTGTGCGCTTACTTGTGTTTGTTGGTGTTCCTGTTGGGGCTTGTTGGTGTTTTCCTGGTTGCGTCATCTTCTTGGGTGCTTTCGGGCAACCCCTGTAGTTACCCCGCTAACTACAGGCTTCCTCCGCAGTTGGCGCATTTAGCTGGCAGCTCTCTTATCTTCTTGCAGTTCAACCCTGAGTAAAATCACCGTAGTGGCGTTGACCGACAGCAGAACACCGAACGGATAATAAACTCCACCTCCCGCTACTGTCATTTCAAAATGTGTGCTTTGCAGACTGAACTCTTAAATACCGGGGTTCTAGATGAAATTTTAAATCCGTACAATTGAAGTGATACGTAATTATAACAATAAAATCTTTATTATTATAATTACCACTAAATTGTAAGGGATTTAAAATTTGATCTAGTATTAGAACCACGGTATTTAATATTTATTAAAAACCACTTAATCGAAGTATTTATTATAACCTGCCTATAGGTTAGGCGTGTAGGAAACTAATTATTTTGCATATCGATATACGAAAATAAGATCGCCCTTTATTCTTTTGCTTTTCAGCTATGATTTTTATATAACTATGTATCTAGTAATTGCTAATCTCTAACCTAAAATCTAACAAGTAATAAAACTAATAAGTAACGACACCCCATCAATCAAGTAGGGGGAAATATATTTTTTGATTTTTAATTAAAATAGACTTCTTAAATCGACTCGAAGATGAATTCAGTGCAGGCGCACCTGTTTCGTGCATTATTTTGTATATTATGCTACGGGCTTGCCCATCGGCGCGGTTTGAGTGATATAACGTCCTCGATTCGCGCCCTTCAGCTTCAGCCCCTAATTAGTGATTGGTGTTACAAAGTCATATGATTAAGGATTCAGATTTCACTGTTTTCTGTTTAGAGTTTAGATCACACTTATATTGTGCAGATACAAGACACAATACCGGGTAGAGTAGGTATGTGGATTTAGTTTTTCCTTCGATTTTTCGGCCTTTCGTCTCGTCGTTCGTGATTGACGTGATTTGATTAGGTACCTACTTACGTTACATATTTAAATATTTCTTATCCTATTTGTAATATTCGTATTTTGTAATTTTTTGCGTTGTAATTTGCAGTTTAGATTTTGATGATAAAGCATTTATTCCCACCCAGCTTGCAAGTCTTTCCAAATATGATATTAAATTCAAAACTGTTTATTTTTGGAACGTTCTGATATACCGTTCTGATATACGAGCTGTTCTTTAAAATTCTGCTGTTCATAACAAAAATTCAAGAAAAAGTTTATTATTTTAAAATTCCAAAAGTAAATTGACAAACTATAGTTAAATAAAAAAATCGAAATAGGGCAAGGAAAATTAAAATTTGTTGAATCATTGATCGTAAATTCGACAAACGTAATACCTATTGGTTTATAAAAAATATTTAACAATCTAATAAAATATATTTTGTTTATTTCAATTTATTTATAACATCAGTAATTCCTTGTTGAATATCAAACTTAATAACACCGTTTCATCTAAAATGTCGCATCTTCGTTGCTGAAGGTGCTAGAGAGGTGAATCAAAAAAGAGAATATTGAAAAAAGAATGGTCAACATCGTGACCAACCAAGGATTCAATACAAATAAAATTTCACTCCACAGCGACATTCAAATATCGTGTCAAAATCATAATCGGTTTTTAAAGGCTGTACATATTAAAAAATATTTTTTTTATGGAAAGCCAATTACAAAATCGTCATCCGCAAGAATCACCCTTTCAAACAAAAAAAAATTATCAAAATCGATAGGCTGGTTTAAAAGTTATTGAACATCAAATTTGGGACAAAATATTATTTGTTATATACCAATTACGATGACGTATCTACCCGATGTAAATTGGCCTAAAGATTAATGAACTATCTTATCTATCTATCTATCTATATTCTTATATCGTGATGTACTGGAGTGGTGTGGCAAACCTCGACCATAAATAGAGTAGACCCGTTGTAGTCCGTGTTTGTTTACATCCAACACGTCTTGGATATTCAAATGTTTAGAAATCATAGATTATCGCGCTGTCAACAGCGCCCCCTTTGCTTTACCGGGTCTATCTATTTATGGTCGAAGGTGGCACGACAATCGAACACAGACAATCGTAGCGCGGAGGAATTAAGCGAGCAGAGGCCTGTGTAATGATTTACTCCTGTCAAACATTACGTTTATGTGCACATTCTGTTATGAAATTTGTGAATGGTTGTGAAAATTGTTTAATATACATTAGCTGTGGGCACTTGCGCAAAAGAATTCTCTACTAGTTGCAATACATCTGTTGTGATGCTGGATAGTCGGGGTCGCCGTGTAATGCCCTAATGGCATTTGAATGAATCTTGCCAGGAACAATTAACAACGTTTATTTGGTATTGACATCGTATTTGATAGTAACACAGCACATAATGTATAATGTGCAGAATGTCTTAGAATGAATGTATGCGGGTGACCTAGTTACCGCCTTATATAACGTTGACTAGGTCAGTATGTATATATCCACAATAGTTGCATTAAGTCGGCCTTGATCTGAAGAATGTCTTAGTTGGCAATTTGACTGGATATGTTTACAACGCATGAACTAGTTTTACTTTAGAGTAATAACAAATAATACATATGATATTGAATAACAAATAAGATATTGAGAGCACGTGTGGCCGTTATGGCACTACACTGTATTTTTTTCTCATAAATAGACCTTAATTTTTAGGTGGTGGAAGATATCTTTGGAAAAGCCTAGCCTTTTGGCATGGTGTCTCAGTTCCGTTTCTAATATATGTGGAAAGGATATTAATGCTGAAATACCCGTTAATGAATCATTGGGCCGTGTTCCTATATGGAAAAACCTGACTTATGAAGCTGTAAGTGTAAGTGCATTATATATTTTGTCCATATTAATAATGTATTTTTTAGTTATTTGACGAAGTAGAATTGTTTGTACCCATTGGCAACTTAAATGACTATCCTGTAGTTGCAATTGCTACTTTATTAATGGGATGTGCTGGTTGTATGTACATATTATCCTTATTGTCAGCTACACATCTATTGGATTGATTACGTTTACGATATTATATCAGTAGGGGAGAGGGAGGTACATTGATGCACTTTTTGGTTAATATTTTTTATAAAAATAAGTGTTGTGATATTTTAAAGTTTAATGTAGGCATCTGGTTCTATAGATATTTACCTATTAAAATAAACAATATAAATGTATATATTAAACCAGTTTCATGACTTTTTGAATTTTTTTAAAAACGTATGCATATGTATCAAACTGCCTCATAAGCGGGGTAGTTTGATATATCCAGGAGGCACAATGATACAGAAATGCAATTATAGTAAAATGCAAAATATTATAGTAAAAGCATGCAAAATATTATAGTATTGTTAAATTTAAATAACTAAAGTTTACAGGGAATGTTATGCACCCAGATTGGCGTGCTGTACTTCCCAAAGAAATAGGTTTTGGTAATTTCATTATAACGTCATTTCTATTTACCACACTGACATCTTGAATTGTGGGAAAAGTAAACGTATTTCCCTTACGTCGCAGAAAGTTAATTTCCAATTCAAGTTCATTAACTTTTTGAATACATCCAACGGAGTTTGTTTTTTTTTGTACAAAACTGCACTAGCACAAAATCATTTAAATTTAATTTATCGTCATCACATAGTCCCACAGGAAACTCTTCATCACTAATATCCCCTACTGAATCTGATAAACTAAGTTATAATTCGCTGTCTTCCTCAGAACTACTTTCAATTAACTTTAATTTCTTTGTAACGAGCTTTACTTTTTTCTTCTGAATAACAAGTTTTTCTTCTTTAATTTTGATATTATCTTCTATTCTGTTTCTCAGGAGTGCTCGTGAATATTCGAGATTTTCCCTGTCTAAAGTTTACTTTTTTAACCCGTGGCTTAGCTTTAGGATAAGCCCTGACTTGTTCTGGAGTGCTTGTTACCTTAGGAGATGGCACTATTAAGTTCAAGGAACTTAAACTGGATGTAGTTGGAGAACTCACGAGCTGGTTAGGAGTATTTGTGACTTTTGAGATTGATGGAACTGGATGATTAAGATTCTCTTTGTTGACATTTTCATCATGCTGTTTATTGTCTCCTACTGTTAATGATTATATTGTTATTGGCCTCTGGTTCTATCTGTAATTCAGTAGGTGCTGGACGATCTGTTACATAACAGGAAAGAAAATCTTCATCAGTAATAGCCAACTGGTTAATTGGCCACAGCCCTGGTTTTTCAAATCCCCTTGTAATATTCTTTACTGTCAAAGAATTTTTAAAAGCTGTATTAGATAATGCTGGTATGTCATATATAGTAATTTGTTTTCCAGGGTTTGTAACCATCCAGTTGTTAAATGCTGTCTTACAATTAGCTTTAAATGAACTATATACTGCGACATCTAAGGGTTGTAATTTGTGAGATGTATGTGGAGGGAAGGAGAGCAAATGTATTCCGTGTTCCCTTGCATAATTTATAGCATCTATGCTGCAATGAGATTCGTGGTTATCAAGTAGCATTAGTGAAGGATTTTCTTTAGACGTTAGTCATTTTTTGAAAGTGTCTCAGTACATCTACAAATAAAGGTGAAGTTATCCATCCCGATTTGGATGCCAACCCTAAAGATCCAGTAGGTGCGCCATTAAGAAAATAATCCTTATATCTGACCCTCGGAAAAATTATTGCTGGAGGTATGGCATTTCATGTGGC
>CAXKVY010014668.1:0-14002 GCA_964058915.1 Tetropium fuscum | reverse complement strand
ACTTCTAAGCTTTCAGTTGCTGGAAAAATTCAAATTCTTTGGTCAGCAGCTCTACAAAATATACATTTTCTGGCGCTGTCCTCGTTTTCTATGCAGACACCCAAGATAAATACTGAGCAATTTTAACAATGTAATTCGAAAAAACGCAGGGGCTTTTAATATATCCAGTGATATAAAATTATCTTGTTAATTTAAAACCATGTGTCATGTACCAACGTTGTTCGCATTGTGACCAATTAACAAGTTAGTACCTATTTCATTTTGACATAAATTTTGAAAAGTTAAGTTATATTTGACCCTAAATATAAGAGCCACAAAGCTTTCATTTTGACAAACAATCGTGGCGACGAGAACGATAGCGTATCGTGCAATGTGAAAACGCTGTAACGTACGTGAATTTAAATGAACACCTTTAAGTTTGAGCCTTCTTTATTTCGACATAAATTTTCGGATTCAAACGCATTACGTTCCGGAAATCGACCAATAGTAGATACGTTAAGTAGCTTTAAAATACTCTATTCCTATTGGTAATCCTAATGATCCAATTTATCAGGGCCAAAGAAAGCATCAATTCTTTCGTAGTGTGAAATCATGATGAGAAAGGAGCCAATAAAATTAAATGTGTAGTTGACTGACCGCGTATAGGAAAAACTGCAGTCACATGTAATTCTCAATTTTTTCAATATTCAATTAAAATATCAAATTACACAATACTATATAAAAGTTGTATATTATTTATGAATGTCATAAAAGAATTATTGTGCATACAATAATATATTATAGGCCAAGATGTTAGCCATTTTTACATTCATTTTCGTCTATTTTAATTATGGCAATTCCGTAAATATTTATTGTTATAGTTAAAAGCGGCAAAGCCGCTCTATTGTAGACCCAAGGCCGGATATGGCAGTAGTATATCTCTTTTTAACTTATTAGAATGATACGCCATCTGTGTTTAGTTAAGGCACTACCGATCGGTTAGGTGAGAAGAAAAATATTTTAGTATTCTACTGCATACACCCTCATCGCGAAGGATGAATTGGTGGATATATGTTTGGATTATACAGAAGCATCAAAGTCAAGCATATACACACTTTTAAGAGAAGAAAAGATACATGGAAGTGATTGTGATTAATATTGGAAATGGTGATAGCGACAGTGAAGATGAAGTGAAAGTGACACTAATAGTGATTGTAATATTAGTAAATAGTGACATAGGTATAGTGGTATTAATTACACGTTTTTAAGGTAAGTATTGAGGTGTAAGGTATTAAGGTATTTTTATTTTTTGTTAAGAATTTGTTGCTTTATTTTTGGATATAGGTGATTTATTTTATTTGTCTTATTCTTTTTATTTTTTGTTGAAAATTTTTGGCTCTATTTTGGAATATATATATATATATATATATATATATATATATATATATATATATATATATATATATATATATATATATATATATATATATATATATATATATATATATATATATATATATATATATATATATATATATATATATATATATATATATATATATATATATATATATATATATATATATATATATATATATATATATATATATATATATATATATATATATATATATATATATATATATATATATATATATATATATATATATATATATATATATATATATATATATATATATATATATATATTATTGTTTTATTTCTAATTGAGAATTTTTTGCTTCTTATTTAGAATATATATTTATTTAATTTTTCCGTTTTAAAGTTTATTTTTCACGGCTACTTGTACGTATTAATTTTTGTTTCTTGTGGGAAATATGGCTACTGGCGAACCACCCATGGAAAAATGGTAACGCGCTAAAAGCTATACTTCATGAGTGGTGTGGAAACGTGCATTCAATATCAGCTGTGGTGCTGAAAATATGCATTTAAAAACCTTCTACTCTCAACCCCCTAAGAAAAAATATGCCTACGCCCATGAGAAACATTGTGTAGGTCAGGGTTGCCGGTCGTTGAACTACACATACTTATTAGAAAGACTTTATTCTTAAATTATTTACTCTTTGTAGATTAACAATTTTAACATCTGAGCACAATTTAGAATTTTAATAAAGTTTGTGCAACTTTGCCACGAAATTAACTGCTGCTCTTATTTTTTTCCAATGTTTCAACATACTTATTTTTATCTGCTATTCAGCTGGAATGACAATATAAATATAAAAGGGTCAATATATTTTTTGTAGTGGGTAGTTTCTGTTACTACGGGAATTGGAGTTTTATAAATAGGAAACAGTTGTTATAAAAGATCACCAGGAGTTTTATAACATAATTGGTAAGCACTACTTACTCACAGTTTTTATAATGGTATTTAAAACATACTATATTATGACTATATTATGACATGAAGTAATGGCAAACCTTATATAAATTTATTATAAATATATTGATAAAGATTACCGTAAGTTTTTCAAAATGGGTAATGGTAATCACCCATCCCGTCACTTCATTATGTAGGTACCTAGAGATTGTGGTAATTTTATAAAACCGTAATAACACTAGGCTAATAAAATGCGGGTTTACAAACTCCTGAACCTTCTTATATACCTCCATTACCTTTATATTGTCTTTATATAACTAACCGTTCCCATAAATATGTTACAAAAAAAGTTAATTGGGCTATTACAAGATAACATTTTACTAAAATAAGTGAACCTCTCCCAGTGTGATTACTTCTAGAAAAATGTGACGTTCCCGGCGTTTTCTCACATTAGTATCCTCTATCTAGAAAACGAAGAACTTTACGACACATCACAAATAGACTTTTTTATCTTAAAATATCCCCTCTATCGATTGGCGAAGTCCTTGATAATTGGGACACCCTGCAAATTCCTAGTTGCATTCCAACAGGATGCCTCCCAAATCCGCCCGGTGCTATCTGGCGTACCCCAGGGCTTGTCCCTGGGACCAACACTTTTTAACATTTTCACCCATGACATGCCCACACCAACAGACAAACGGACCACTGATGCATTGTACGCTGACGATACGGCGACAATTGCGGCAGCACGAAGTATACCATTACTACAACGACTCATGCAGCAGCAGACAACAACCACGACGGAATGGTATAAATAATGGGGGCTGCAAGTTAATGCAGCGAAGACGAAACTAGTAGTATTTACGAGAAGCGAGACATCCCAAAATTAACAAAACCAAAAGCAAAAACACTACCAATGTAACATAAATATCGGACTAAATATCAAGCGCAGGTTCAAATTCAATAAATACATAGACTCAATAATTAGATATAATTATTCAAAATACAGGCTCAAAATGCTATATTACATAATGATAAATGCACAACCAAAAACATCCACACTTTTATATAAATCCTACATAAGACCGCTATTTACTTATGCAGCACCGATATGGTACCCTTTTGATATTAAATCCCAAAAGAATAAGATTCAAATTCAACAAAACAAATGCCAAAGGGCGACGGTTAACATTAGAAAAGACACTGGAACTACAATAGATACATTACACTGCACAGCAGGGGTGCCCACTATAGATTCCTTCATCGAAAACAAAATAACCCCGAACTTCATCGACAGGCTGACCCATCACCCAAGTCCCACCACTATCCAAACATCCATGATCCGTATATTCCGTCAACCCCCCCAAATATTCATCCCTGAATTACATATATACACCCTAGCGTCCCGCCACAACTAACTTGTATTTGAAAAAACTTGAAAAAATGAAAAACAAACAGAAAGCATGCATAAAAATAAAATGAATAAAATAGAGTAGAGAAAAGAAGGCATTATCATTAACCACACTATAAAAATAAATAAAAACCTAAAAAAGCATGAAAGAGCATCAATGCAATGCCAAAACACCCAACAAAAAACAGTATTTAACAAAAGAACAGCTGTAAATAATTAGAATTAGTATTAACACTAACATTTTAATATTTTAACATATATACTAAGTTTTATTGTAAACCAACGCTTTCACAGCCCAGCTTTTTTGTACACTAACAATAACTACAATAACTACTGAACCTGTAAACTCCCAAACCAACCTCCCAAAGCGGCTGGACAACATAAATCGGAAAACCAGAAACCTCAAACGTCCAATTAATAATCAACCAGTATAAACAGATGGTCTAAAACACGTTATGTTAAACAAAAGAGAACAGGCAAAAGAAATAGACGTCAAAGAAATAATAAACACAAGCGAGTACAAACTCCTGAACCTTCTTATACACCTCCATTACCTTTATATAGTCTTCATATAATTAACCTTTACCATAAATATGTTACAAAAAAAAATATTGGACTGTTACAAGATATCATTTTAGTAACATAAGTGAACCTCCCACAATGTGATTACTTCTAGAAAAACTTGACGTTCTCCTTGAAGTCCTTGATAATCGGGACATCCTGCATAATGCTATTAGAAAGGTAAACAACTATATCCAGACAATGAATTACGCGTTGTTACTTCCTGTTGGCATTGTGGTTTCCTTAACGAGTACGACAATATAATAATAGGCCTCTCACACACAAGATGAATATATAGTTGGGGACCATTGTCCACGATCCACGCATCTGCTGGAGCGGATCCCTTACCTACCATTTTATATCCAATCTGCATGGGTTGTCTATTATGATACGAAAAAACAACTTCGACACTTCTATTTCCTCGAAGGAAAATACCGATGGGATGAAATAAATCAAAGGCGTTGATATGCAGCCATCCATTTATTTATCCCTAATTTCGTACTTCTCTGTATTGTAATCAGCAGCCGGGTGATAAATATTCGTTGGTTCAATTTCACCCGGATTCTGCACTAACTGAATTTGGTGCGGTTTCGCCGCGATGGCTGCAGAGCGGACACAAAAGGGCCTGGTGTAGGCGGTGCATGGGCCATAAATTAACTAAATACGTGTAAGATTAAACCACAAATCGCTGTTGTTTTACGGCTAATTCATTTATATCGATCGAAACCAGCCGCAACGCTCTAGACCGCAAGATCGCATTCTCCATAAACTCGGAAATCTACTTCAATATAGTTCTTGAGATTAAGGTTTGCGTGCCCGTTGCCATATAATAGCGCCCAGGGATCTTCCTAATACACTGCTCTTTATGGAAAGATTGGCAAAATGCACCTCACGTCTAACTCAACAAGCTCATATCTGTCCCGCATAGCCGACGAAATGTTTTATTGCAAACATATTGCTTTCAAATTCAAAGGGAGTGTCATCTACGGCTAACATCAAGAACGTTTCCAGGAAAATGAATTGCTACAAAAATATGAATGGGGAAATATAGTTAAGTAGAACGGCTGCTACGCTTTAAAAAGTGAATGTATTTCGTATCTCGCCTTATATTGGTTGTAAAGTATTCTTTTTTAAATTCATATAAAAATCGGCGCAGGAATCGAAGCACATTTCTAAATTGAAAATTGACAAAATTACGGTCCTTAGTTAAGGGTTTTAATACAATAAATTTGTGCTTATAAAGACACCTCGCGGGAAAGTTTTGGGGTAGTTTTGATTTTATCCATTCCTATGTTTTTTGGAGTGCTGAATCCGAATCTGAGGTTTGCTAACAAAATTTCTTGACGCAACATTTAAAAAAAAATGCAAAAAAAGGTAAAAAGTGTAATTTTTGCAGTATTTTGCTTATAACTCGCAAACCATCAACTTTTCGGAAAAACACCTTTATACAAAATGAAGATTCATAATTTTCTACGAATTACAGAGTTTAATTTTTTTGTAGGAAGAACCGTTTGGGCTCAAGCGCTTGGAAATGTACTTTATTTGTCCCCCAAAAACCCATACCTTTTTAACTCCAAAACTCTAATTTACTATTAAAAGCTCATTTAGTAAATACATCCTAGTTTTAAAGTACTAAACACAATGTAAACTACTATCTCCATTTCTAAAAAAAAAGGATTTCCAAAATCACATTGTATTGAAATTTTAGGCATATAATATAATTCCGTCTTGTACGTCTTTCCTTTTTATTAATTTTTTTCCGGCTTTCCTAAATAATTTTATAATAATTAGTGCAACGGTTTAAAAACTCTCTTTCGCCTAACGGAATCGATGCCCACTGTCTCGCAGGAGAGTTTTCTTGCAAATTCCACAAACAAGAACCGGTTGATATTTAAACCGGTTGAAGCAAACATTAAGTCACAGCAAGTAGTGGAAGATGCTGATATCCTAATAATCACAGTTAGCTCTTTCAAATGAATACGTGACAGTGGTGGGGGAAGATATCGACCTTTTGGTGATTTTGATTGGCCTATGTAGTCCTGATATAAAATGTCTCTTTCATGAAACCAAATGTCGCAAACTATTTACGAACCCCCTATCAGACAAAACCATATCAGACCATATATTGTTCCTGCACGCGATGAGTGGTTGTGACACCACTTCCGCACTATTTAGTCAGGGGAAATTGAAATTTCTTAGTCCTACAAAAGAACAATGACATGGTACGAGTTATTGAGGCTTTTACAGACCCTCAAGCGCACCAGGACGAGATTGCCCAAGCGGGAAACATGTTTCTCATGACTTTGTATGGGAAGGACGAGATACTAGTTTAAACGATTTGAGATGTAGGCATTAATATATCATTATCTTACAAAAGCAAGCCCAACATTGCTGCACTACATCCCACTGAAGCTGCTGCACGAGAACATTCACTAAGAGTTTACTTCCAGGGGCAACAGTGGTTATCTGGACAAACCATATCCAATGAACAACAAAGAGACCCAAACGAGTGGGCGTGGAAAAAATATGGAATGGTATTGTGCCCGTTGCAAACCACGTCCAAACCAGACTCAATTCTTCTGAAAGGCTGCCCGCTAAATTGTGGATGCAGGAAAAAAGGCCTTTTTTGTTCTTCAATATGCACAACATGCAATAGGTTGTGTGAACATGTCGCGTGAATGAGGCCGAAGAAAGAGACCAAGAACTATCTGAAGAAGAACGCACGATGTGGAAGGTATGTTAATTGCAAAATCACAAGTTAATGTTTATTCACTATTTCTCTTATTTTCCAGCTCAACCTCCGATGCTGTGTTTGGAAGAACCCGATCCTTTGCTAAGACCTTCCGCCATCGAGGAGCCTCAGACAGGTACTTCAGCCATCGAAGAGCCTCAGCCAGGATCTTCTAAGTGAAAACGGCTCAAATAATATGATAATATAATAATAAAGTGATGAAAATATTATTGTTTATAAATTAGACTTTTGCAGATAAAAAGTGGGTTTTTGTGGATATAGATAAAACACGCCACTTTTCAACCAGCGATTTAGCCCGAACGGTCCTGTTGAACAAATGAAATTTAAACAGTATATAAAATAGTATATAAATAAAGTATATAAAATTTTATATACTTTCTTTTTAAATAGAGGTGTTTATTCCGAAAAAATGATGGTTTTCGAGTTATAAGTAACAGACTATCCAAACTACCATGTTTTTATTTTTTTTTGCATTTTTTTCAATGTTGCGTCACGAGATTTTGTTAGCAAACCTCAGATTCGGATTTAGCACCCTAAAAAACCTAAAGAATGGAGAAAATCATAACTACCCCAAAACTTTCCTACCAAAAATACTATTTTACTGAACTATTTCGTTAAAAAAAATTAGTTGACTATGAAAAATTCTGAAAATTGGCATGCTGAAAGATACCTTTATTACCTACCGAATGCAATAATTTTTATCAAGATCGGTACGCTGTGACAGGCTGGGGGCGATCTGAAATTTTAATTCAACAGCGTTGCAATAGGTCGCCGTATTAAAATATTTCAATCGGATGCACCGCATTTTTTTAACCATTGAATGGCTATATAATACTCCAATTTGAACGATTTCCGAAAAATTTGTCGTATATTTTATCGTATTTTTTTTCGCATTTTTAACTTTGGCATTAAATATTACAGCGAAAAATATTTGTTTTTTAAATGCTTAATCCTTATCTACAATCAACCGTTGAGCAACTTTTGTTCGAAACTTTTTTCTCTAAAATCATTACTTTTTCCATTATTGAGAGAAAAGTGAAAAATGTGACGTTTTCAAAACTCTTTTGCAATGAAAAAGAATGACGCGTATCTCACTCATTGTAACTGTTTTAATGGCTTACTGTATACGTCAAAATCTTTCATTTAAGCCCTATTTCAGCGGGTTCCGTCCAAAGTCAAATTCAAACCCTCTTGACACCCCTACCAGTTATTTAACTTTCAATACTTCGAACCAAGTTGCTGCAAAAAAGACTTCTTCAACGATTCGTAACTACGTTTATTTTGGACTTGGAGCATTCATAAAAAAACTCTCTTTGCGAAATTTTCGAGTTATACGCGTAAAACTATCCAAAAACAAGTATTTTTAACACGAAAATTTTCGAACGAAAGATCGCAATCGCGAATAACATGAGAAATTGATGTATCGAAAAAACTTTATAATATTTTTACTTAGAATTTGTCCCTCTACACATTTCCAAGATTTTGGATGAAAACTTTTCCACCCCCGTGAAGAGGTGGCTCCCACCCTCAGGGTAGAAACGTCAGACCAATTTTCACGTCAATGGGTCAAGGTTCAAAGAATTCGGAGCGGAAAACCGCCAACGAATGGAATATATTTAGAGTATATCTCAACAAAACTTTCAGCACAATTACCCTTTTAGACATTTGGATAATGTATGTTATTAATGTGCCCATCTGAACTATCACTGATAGGTAGGTGGCAGCATCTCCATAAGTTATAGTAGATTAGTATGCCGATGTCAAAGGCATTGTTGACCTCAAACAGAAACCGCACTCAAAAGTAATTACTGTTGACATTGCACCAGATAGCCTTTTCACCGCCACTATTCGGGTTATTTAAAAGCCTTTGTTGTGGAACATTTGTCTACGTTGAAATATCATCAACGATTTTGTATCGCAAACCATTAGGGATAATCTTAAAAACGTATATATCTGGCTAGATGTGCAGCAGCATTGTGATTGCGGTGAAATGGCGGCTGTAAATAAGAAGGAACTTGGATGTCTGAAAAAAGGAGGAAGCGGAATGCTACAACCATAAAGCTAACTGACAATTACCTTTCTTCGAGATAATCCCCTTAGTCGGTATTTTAACGGCGTTAAGCTGATTTCTGCTTTATAAAGACGTATTTATTTTAAACTACTTACGAAGGAAACCCATTTCTTCCACCTACTCTCTTAAACCAGCCAAAACGATTCGCGAACGAATCCCGTGAATATTTTTTGCTTTGATTTAAGTTATAAACTAGTTTCTATCCCAGCCCCGTATTTCAATGTTTAAAACTGAATAAATGGATTATTTAAAGAAATATTTTGAAAATCTGCAGATTTTTAAAGTTTATTGTGGACGTGTACCTGACGGACGAAAATTTTAAATATCTGATTCTGGTGGATACTTTTACTGTCTTTTTATACAGTTATAAATATTAAAGTTAATGATACTGATAAACTAACAGCTTTCTTATAAATTTGCATATTTTCCACTAGACATTCCTATGTGTCCCTTGGTTTTTAGGACATCCCTCGTTTTTCCCCTCCATTATTTTGCATTCATGTCCTTTTCCTACCCATGAAGTAATCTACTCACCAAATCTTGAAAGTTGGCGGTTATACATGATGTATACAAACTTAACCTGTTCTCCAATGAGAAACGTAAACATAATACATAACCTACAACTTGAATGTTAAACTAATGAAGACTAGAGACTGAGCATGCAAGGCTACTGCAGGAACGGCATCCGGCGCTAGTCAACGGAAGTTGCTAAGTTGATCGATATTAACCTCGCTAGACTTACGATGTACGAAATCGTCCCCTTTCTTTTTGTTTCGTTCAGCAGCTTACAATAACGTTAATCGGATATATCAACAGTCACATATAATGGACTTCTTTTTGTTGCCACTCATTTTATTATTTTTTAACGAAGAACACTCGAACAGGGTAGATTAAAAATAAATTAGTGACGTAGCCGCCAACTTTCAAGATTTGGAGATTATACTAATCTATTCTAATAAATCAAATTGAAGTGTCTGCTTGTAATGTTAAACAAAAATCTTTTTACTAAATGCATATGAAAGTATATACGATACAAAAAAAACATTTTTTTAAATGTTTTGTCTGTCTGTCTGTCTGGTTGTTCCGTGTAATCTCCAAAACGGCTGGACCGATTTTGACAGGACTTTCACCGGCAGATAGCTGATGTTATAAGGAGTAACTTAGGCACAAAAGAATTAAAATCCATGAAATTGTGACCAAAATCCCATTGTAATAGGGAAGTAGGTATATATCCAATTAATAAATAATTAATTATTAACGTAAATCTCCCGAGTATTTTTATTTGCTTCGAGTAATAAAGTAGCAGTGTCCAGCACCGCGCGCGTTCCACGCACACGCTGCCGCCGTCGCCTCACCGAAAAGCGCCTCCCATCGACACACCGAAAGGCACCTCAACCACCAAACCACAAAGGCACCTCAAAGGCTGCCTGTCGAGCGCACTCAGAACGCGCGAGCAGGCTCTTGCTGTGTTAAATTCAAGCGGACAATAAAAATATAGATAATCACGGTAAATATATTAATTGCCAAAACTTGCTTAATACCATATTCTAACCGCATACCATATTCTAACCCCTCATTCTAACCGCAATGGTTAGCTCAGAAGTCAGGGACTCTGAGGGAGAGAGGCGGCATGTTATTATTTGTCGGGCCGCATGTGCGCCCAACATACAGTTATATTGGTAAATTGTCAACAACATGCAGTGCGGGAATGAGGTAAACCTGGAAACACTCATTAGACGGGGACAAATTATTGAATAGTTGTTTGTGTGTTAAGAGCGCAAAGTACTGCATTGCCGCTTGCGAAAGAAATTTCTATTCTTATTCTTTCAAAAGCGGCAATGGCAGTTTGTGCTCGTAATACATACATTTTTTCTACAATCGCCTAATACAGTGTGTTCTTGTATGTATTTGACATATCTTTATATATGAACCGATTTTTATAAGTTTTTTTTTTCATGTGTCTCATTTCTCATGTGTCATTTCTGACTGACAAGCGCCTGCTAAGGAATTTATAATAAATAAGCGAGCGGGAATTGACACTATTGCCGCTTTAAAGCGACAATTATGTCATGATCGGAAATGGCGTACTTTGCGTTGAGAATTGAAAGCGCAAAAGCCTACTATTGAGGCGATTGTAGAAAAAAATTATTTCGCACCAGCCGCAACGAGGACTTGAACTATCTGCTGCTAGGTGATCGAGCCGCAGATCTAACGCGCTAAATCGCTCGACTACCGTCCTCAAAACATTATAAAATTGTAGAGATCATTTGATTGATTTATTTGGTACCTATGTGCATGCATATAGTTAGGCTTATTCTATTTTCCTTAGTAGGTACCGTAAGTAAGAAAACATTCGTTATAATTTTTTTTGAAAAATTTATATCCGTTTCTTTTACTGATTATTCGTTAATTGTAAACAATTATAATTATTAACAAACCGACCCCAGTTGCAAAAACTTGTACCAGCCCCTACTTGTACCAGCCCCTTGGATACTTGTACCAGCCCCTACTGCACCCCCTGCATTGGGTATTATGTTTCTTATCCCGCTAAGAAGAAAAAAAGGACGTTACAAAATTTTTTAAAACCAAATTTAAACTATTTTATTATACCTAACTATTAGCTAAGTACTTAGGTATAGTTAATCCTTCGGGACAACAATGGATAAATAACATCTACGAAGACATATTATCTAGAAAATGCCGCTTTGGGGATATTAACATACAAAGTTAGTGATAATTACTACATAATACACTCGATCTCCGATTCATACGGGTTCCATTACATGCGACTATAAAACCATAGAAATCTAAATTGGGCGACTGACAAGCGATCGCCTCTATTATAGCCGGCAATCGCTTGTGAATGTTCAATTATTTAGGCGAATTTTACGAGTGCGACGCCACTTAATTCGTCTCCCACGTAATTTCATAGCTCCAGACGTTATATAGAGTAGCCCGCAGGCTGATAAAACTACACTTTACTTTATGCAAAAGGTCGTCCCTGGCAGTCCAAGCACGCCTCGATACTCTGCCAATAGATAGCAGTGGGTTTTAGCTTCACGCTGGTTACCCTAATGATAGCAATGACGTTTCTCGTGAGATTGGACGTGTATTTAGGACCAATAACTTTATCTGGAATTGACGCCACCGTGCTCGTTTATCGCCCCAAATGATCTTATAGTTCATTCGACAGCTTTTGATTCACCATAAAATGAGTAATACATTTTGCAATGGAAGTTGCTGGTTGACAAATATTATCCGCAATATCCGAACGTATTACGTATAATTACGAAATATAAATGTATATATATATATATTAATATATATATATATATATATATATATATATATATATATATATATATATATATATATATATATATATATATATATATATATATATATATATATATATATATATATATATATATATATATATATATATATATATATATATATATATATATATATATTATATTGAGATAAACGAGTATCTAGAGCCAAAATAAACAGTAAAATATAATAAACACACTAAATTATGAATTAAAATAAAATTGGTGAACAATCTATATTGTCCCAACTCTAGTAACAGTGCACTCACGCACGCATCTCTACAGATTGCAAGAACTATGCGAAACGCCAATCCACGGCGCATCTGATTGGTCAATATCTAATTGTGTTAATATCAAAGTTATTTATCGACGCAAAAATCTAAATTTAACATCATAGAAATAAACAGGTCCCAAGAAATTTCTATAATATCACATCCACATGAACTATGTTTATATAAACAGATTAATGCAGAAGCATCGTATTAAAAACGGGGTACGAGAGTCAACTCGGCTTTTGAATGTGGAAATTAGATTACGAAAGATAAATGTGATGAGTGAATATTGTTTAAAATACAAAATTAAATCATTAATTATAGATATTAAATGTAAAACAAATTCATTAAAATACTAGCATTGATATGATTGGCCAGATCATGTGAAAATAGAGTAACAAGAAGCTCGTATCTAAGGAAGTTCAATTGTTCAAAATCGAATAACTTCCGGAGAAACAAATAATAATGCAATAAGGATTACCATAATTAAAAAGTTTTAAAAAATATAACAATAGGGTGCTCCATTCAAAATAACGAAGTTAGCGTTAACTTCCGGTGCAACTGGAAATGCTAGAAATAATAACGTCAATAGTATTCACTCAAAAATTAATATATGGATATTGTTTTTTTTTGTATTTATTTGGAACCATGTTTTTTTCTCTCTGCCTCTGCCTCTCACTGTGGGTGGAGAATTGTATTGGCTCTAAAATTATTTAGTTGTTTTTTGCTGAAGGTTAATTTCCAAATATACAGGGTGCTTTAGAAAGAGTTGGTATATCTATAATTTTTTATTAACTCATAACTTTTAGATAACCGGTTTTGATTAATTTTTGTTTTTGATAACGGATTTTGTGTCACATTCTGTATTAACATCTCCCGGAACGGTTTTGGAACCATCGGCATCGGTTTGCTGCGCCAAATAAGGCAATTGTTCAGCGCGTCCCAATTTCGTTATCGCTATTTAAATCTCAAACTCCATTTCGTAAATTTTTAAAGACGGATCTCTCACGGGCCAGCGATATAATAAGGAGATCATTTTTGGATCTGTGTTGTATCCTGCCAATGCAGTTGGATGGCATCATTTTATATTTCTGGACGACACGACACCGCAAGACCGCATAGAGAGCTAGCGGTGTTAAATACGGCTGGCGACGAAGATATAAATAAATCATCTTCCCCTTCCACCGCTCTCCTAATAACTTTTAATCTTATTATTTCAATGCAGAGAACATGTGCGGGACTTTTTCCGGAGATGGCTGGATGACCAACATCCACAGCCTAAAACT
>CAXKVY010014667.1:0-23000 GCA_964058915.1 Tetropium fuscum | reverse complement strand
TAACCATAAGCTTTATTAATAAGAAAAATAAAAATATTATACGAAATTACAAAAATATTCAAATTTAGAGGTAACCCAGCTATTTATTTTTGGCAATATATTGTGTTTTTCAAAAAAGCATTCTAAACAAAGAAATTTTTCTACACATAACTGGCATTTAGTAGTGACCTGTTTCGTTTTGCTTATTGCGTATTGACGGCGTATTGCTTATTGCATATTTCCGTATACACGTGGCGTAGAAACATTTTCTTCACCTCCATGCCACGTGTATATTTTTTGTACACTAGGCAAATAGGCATAAAATAAACAATGTCAAAAAAACTGAATGTAACTAGTCACCAAAAATAGCATTTTAAAAACATTACTGAAAAAAGTATCACGGCGTCAGAGGATCTTAATCTGAATTCGGCATGGCAGTCAAAGTGTTAAGGACTCTGGAAGTTGTTTCAAATATGTTTGAGTAGTTTGATCAATGAGGTTTAATACGCCAGTCTTATTACCTTTAGGAATTTCCTGGTAAATTGTCATGGCAGTGCCGTACACAATGTCTTGTCCATTAGATGTATTTTCGTTGAAATCAATATTATCCATAGCGCGGATCTTATCCATAGCATAAAATATTCATCGTATTTGGTCGTATTTTTGATTATGTCAGGTAGAATATAATCAGCTTCATTTGCTTTATGTCTTTTAAAATGCTTAATGAATTTGTGTCTCATGTTTTAAAAAGCCAGAATAATTAAGCGAAGCCCTTATAGAATGACATGGATTAACAATGAATTTGCTTCTTGTTTTTGAATGATCCGTCAGCCCCATAGCTGTTTGTTAGGGTAGTAAGGGTAGAATTGAAACGCATTATTCCAGTTTTTTGGCTGTAAGATACTTGCCTTGCCGATAGAATTTCATACATTAAAGTTTGAGATATTATTAGTGAGCGCATTGTAATTTCTTTATCTTTATTTCCAACGTCTTATGCCTCGTCTGAGAAATCCCTGCAACCTCCAATACACCATTTAAAACGTGAAATACTTCATCTGGAATTACTTTTACTACTACTACGTTTTCAATCGAACCCCCAGCTTCCATTTTTTAAGTTTTATTATATTTCTGATAATGTTAGCTGCTCCATATAATGTTTTTATATTATCAGATAAGCACTATCTAATTGGTTTTGTTCGAGAACACCTAATGCCACATCCCTCGTTATCCCTAATGAAACCCTATGTGACTCGTTTTTCTTCTCAGATCTTATTAAACATCATTTGTAAATGCGCTAGTTCTTCCAGAATCAGAGCTTTTAACGATTTTATCGATATTGGAACTTTTAAGAATTATTTTGTTTTGCTAAATCATATTAGCTACGCTACATTGGCTCCAACGCTAGTCTCTTTTGTATTCGTACATATTTTTCATTAATCTCTTTTTTAATGCAGTATAAAATTGTCTCATAAGAACGCGGTAAAACTAATTTTGTCCTTTTTTTAGGACACTAAATACAAGTTGAAATCAGCTCTCCAATTCCTCATAAATTCCGGAGGCAATGATAAGTTAACAACAGAACGGATTCCATAGTTTAGCTTCACAGAAGGTTTGATATATAGACACGTTTGGCTTATGCAGACCAGTTTTTAATTGTAAAATATAATATTTCAAATTTTATTTTTGTTTCCGTTTTCTGTGCAATTGGAAAATATCACGACACATACTGTCGCTGGAGCTGGATGGATTCCCTCCGAAAAATAGGACTGCTATGCTAGCAAGCTCTTTATTTAAAATTGCAAACTGCATTTTATTGCTTATGCACAGAAATAATGATTCTCCTCTTTTCTTTTGTGTATTTTTAATCTATACTGTGTGCCATGATAAAACTAACAATAAAACTAATTATTTGAAAGTACCCTACATGCAACGTAGGCTCTGCACGATATTTTCTCTTTTTTTGTTAGCAGGCATTTTAACTTTTATTGCACGTCTAGATTACATGATCGATAAATAAATAAGAAGAGTAAAAAATAGCAATTCGTAGCTTACAGCATGAAATACTTGCAAGGGTCTGGTTTCTAATTTAATACGAGTACATCTTATATTCACAGGAACAACAGTACGCCACTTATTACGTTCACTTTTTGTCAATTGACAATTTAGATATCAGAGGAATAGTGTAGGTATATAATTCTGAAAATTTCACACCGCTATTCTTAAGCCAATAAGAAGCTTTCATTTCAGCTCGTTACTATAGCAACCACAAAAATTTCTGGAAGTTGTTTCCTCCTGGGTACCCTGGGTGTGATTCCAGAGGTAGTTTTTGAGGAAATTTCTCCTCTTATTTGCTTTAAGTAATAATTTTCTTTGTAAAAATTATCAGCGAATACCTGACAAACAAAAAGTATAAAAATAAAGTTTCCGTTCACTTTAGTAACGTAGTTAATTCCAATTAACAATACAGTGGAAATAAACTGAGATATTAGTATAGTGTTTTCATTTTCATTTTTATATCACCAAAAATTACAAAAAGTGCAAGGATATAGGTTCGATACCTAGTGTAGTTAGGGACCATCTGACTTGGTTGCGCATGATCAGTGGCGTCCACAGGCGGTTAGTAACTTTGGTATCCACCGAGCTTACTAATATTGTTTCTCCTTGTTAAGCTGAGCTAGTTTAGGCAAAGTTTTATTGCCCACTGTAATCGCTATTGAATGTACTCTGGAGGGTAAGACTACTTTTTATACTAAAGGGATCATATTTGTGCAAGAAACAAATAAAAAGTTATTTAAAGCTGAATTTGCGACTAATTTTTCAAATATGACTTTTTTTTACAAAATCCCCCAGCATGCCCCTGGTACAAGGCTGATTATACTAATATATAAGTGGAAAATTGCTGTATATATATATATATATATATATATATATATATATATATATATATATATATATATATATATATATATATATATATATATATATATATTATAGCATTTCATTATATAGAGAAATAAGCACATAGACGAATAATAAGGAAGATACACTTACCAGTGCTATATCTGGAGTGCTTAACATTCATTTGGGGACTTTTACGAATTATTGTTACCTAGCCCATAAGATAGCAATTTAAAGAAAACAGCGTAGGTCAACAAAAAGCAATTACCATGACGTATGGAATCTCTTTTTGACATATGTTTAATAACAACCGGGCTTTTAAGAACTTTTAGGGCTCATTCTATGTTGTATGCTGTTAAGTGTTAGTCGGTCATATTACAATCTAACCTTATTGAACCGTGACATTTGAAAGGTAAGCTCAGATTTTCAATGCAATGATATTTTGCATACCACGCGCATATTTTCAACTATATAAATATTCAAATATATAAATTTTGAATTTTTTTCTATTTACGTAGGATAAAAATTAACAAATATAACTACTAGAAATTTGTATAGTGCGAAGACCACCCTTCCCGAACCTTTTAACTCGTTACCTCTGGAATATTATAGGTTTGAGCATATTGATTTACGGTCTTGTAGTTCCTGAAATTACCTACAAAATGGTGGTCGTATCGACTTTGTGGCCTCAAAATTAAGGGAGTTAGGGTAGAAGGAAAACGATCACATTTTTCGGATCATCAAATTTTTTCCATTCCACATAATTTTGGAGTTTCATAATTGATCGTATGTGCGTGTATACACACGATACACGTCTACATACATAAATTTCAATTTTTTACAATACATTCTTTAATTTTTATTAATTGTGGCATATGGAGTGGTTTTTAAGGGTTGAAAACTTGGAATACGTCGTAAAACATGTTCGAGCACATGAAAGAAGCTTGATCCTGCATAATTAACTAAGATGTGAATCCGTAAAATACTTAAACCTGCATTTTTCAGTTTTTTTCACGAAGGGATAGTATTCACCCCTTAAAAACAAAAAGCACAAGTCGAGCATATGTCACTTTTGCACCTCAGAATAGGTAGAGCTCAATTCTATATTTTCATGAAAATCGATATTTTGGCTACGACATTGGTTTTTCCTATTTTATTTTTTTTAAGGTTATGTATTATGTACCATTGATTATATACTATGGGCCTCAGGGCCTCGAGACAGTTATAAGCAGGTTCCTCTCCTCCAAAAACATAGATCTATACCCAGAAATGATATCGCTACGACAACTGAAACGGAATTAATAGTCCAAAATTACATTAGCTCCCAAACTGTATTTTCTTGTTTTAACTGTATTAAGTAACACGCTTCCAACTACTTGGGTTCCTTTTCCGGGTTTTCTTTAAACCGCATGCTTGCCTGTGATTGTCTTCCGTAATATGATAATATAAGAATTTTCAAGAAGGTGTTACTTAATACACAATCATGTAATAATGCAAATAACTGTAGCACTAGACTAAAGAACAGTGTAGAACTATACATAAACTTTACACAAAAGAGTCCAATAATGAGGCCAGTAGCATAAGATGTGTGGCGCCTCATGCTCACGTCAAGTGACTATTGGTTGTTAGAATGAGAGAGAGAGAGAGAGATTATTATAAATAATAATCGGATGTTGCATCCTATACAATCGAACTCGACCTTACTTCTTCAGTTTTAATTTTTTTTTAGAATTCTAGAACTATTGTAGATATATCCTAAAATCGTAGCATGAAAGACGTCGGAGATATAGCCACTTCGTAGCCGTATTTTCATAATTCCGCACCTCTGGCGATGTACCATTCACTTCATTGCAATAGTGCAGTAAAGTACTCCTTACCATTCTAAATCGTATAGCACTTCTAGAAAATCTAATGCGTAGGTTCTTAAATTTAATTTTAAACTGATTCTATGCGCATCATATTCGTGTTGTTAAAACACGAATATGTTTCTTCTTATTTAAGTATTTTCGATAAAGTTTCATCAGTTTCAACTCAACATACCTCACCTCAACACTACACAGAACGAAATTGTTAATTTTCAAGCAAAGATTTTATAACTTTCAATTTTCCACAATTAAATTTAAACACAAATAAATTTATACAAACATAGTTTCACTATGCTAAACCTGTTTCAAAAGGTGAATAATTGTCTATTTTATAGTACATTTTATATCTGAAAGACATATAGGTTTGATAATACTTCTGGAATTAGTACTAAAAATAGGACAATTAAACATTTATTGTCGTTTCAACCCTCTCACAGTAAATACAACAGAGAAACATACTCCGCAACATCGGATGTGGCTGGAAATTTTGACAATGATCATTGATACTGTTGGTTAGCCGGGCCATTATTACCGCTATACCACACCGACTGCATGTCCGTGATTCCCTGAAAATTATCCGTGTTCTGTATTATGCTCCGAAATTAATTGGGCCTCAAAACTCGTCCTGTGTTTATAGCCGAGGCTAAAAACAATAGGACCCATATTTGAGATGTATATTATATGCGGGCTATTGTGAGTCGAGAACCAAGGGTTTTTGTAATTACAAATCATGCGTTACAAAATACGCTGTTATTGAATTATGTAGACAAGAATGTTCCAATTTGATATACCCCTCTTTTCCATGAAGTAGCTATATGCTTGCATTTAATCATATACCTACTCCAGAACTTCCGGCATCTGTGAATTATAACCGTCACCACATAAAACTAATAATCAAGTATAATCAAGTCAACAAGTGCCATTTTGGTTACCGAAAATTATGATTTAGGGTTCAATCGATCCAGAATGACATCTAGAAACTTTTTTAAAAAATTGTGGGGCCGGTAAAAATTACAATAGTTATTTTCCCTTTCATTTTTAGATGTATTAGTATTTAAGAATAGTGACAATAGGTTAGAATTTGATATAATTATGTAGAAAAGATACCAATACGGTCAGATATATCCCTAATGACTCTCACCACTGCTATCAACACAAAATGACGAGTTTTAATTTTGTTGTTCATCATTTACTAAGCTTCCCTCTCAGTAATGAGAGGCTTGAAAAAGAAAAAGTATTAATGAAAGATATAGCTGTGAGTAATGGTTATTCTAGAAATTTAGTTAATAAATGTACTAATCATTATGTTAAATGTATAGAAATTAACAACGTAATTAACAACGTAATTAACAACTCGCCACGCAAAAACATAAACATGCATCAACACAAGACATTCTGAAGTAATAGAAGACCACAATTACGTGAATTAAATATATCTCCTGAAACGGTCTCGGGTAAAAATGAGGCAATAATCACAGTAATAATGAAGATCCTGGACTAGCTAAGAAAATGGACAGCTCATAGGTGTCAACAAATAATAAACCCTTTTAGTGTGTTCCGTTTAATTATTACAATTCGTATGTCTTTTAGTGAAGGAAGCAAGCGACTGGTTTTAAGTTGTTCCTTAAAGTATCCTTGATGCAGGGGCGTGGGTGATATTGGGGTGAAAGGGGGAGCAATTTAAATAAAAAATTATAGACGCCTAATACATCTAAAAATGAAAGGGAAAAAACAGTGTTTTGGTGTTTGTGGAAACTACTCCGAGTGTTAATGAATAAACGATAATTTATTCAAGTATCCAAAAGGTACGTCAATTTTTTATGCCCGCGGAAGTCACATCACCCGAATTCTAAGAAAAAAAAATTAAAACTGAAGAAGTAAGGTCGAGTTCGATTGTATAGGATGCAACATCCGATTATTATTTATAATAATCTCTCTCTCTCTCTCATTCTAACAACCAATAGTCACTTGACGTGAGCATGAGGCGCCACGCATCTTATGCTACTGGCCTCATTATTGGAATCTTTTGTGTAAAGTTTATGTATAGTTCTACACTGTTCTTTAGTCTAGTGCTACAGTTATTTGCATTATTACATTATTGTTCAACACCTTCTTGAAAATTCTTATATTATCATATTACGGAAGACAATCATAGGCAAGCATGCGGTTTAAAGAAAACCCGGAAAAGGAACCCAAGTAGTTGGAAGCGTGTAGTGGCCCAAAACTAAACAAAAAAGGTGTAGTCAGGCGAATTGGAACCTAATTTCGTAAGAATTATACACAAGCGGTTAAAAGCGTTTTTATTTTCCCTCGTGTCAGTAAAGACCTAAGGACCATATCCAGAATGGAGGCCCATCAGATCAGTTACTTTTAACTTCTGTGCAGTCGCGGAAAATACAGTTTGGGAGCTAATGTAATTTTGGACTATTAATTCCGTTTCAGTTGTCGTAGCGATATCATTTCTGGGTATAGCACTATGTTTTTGGAGGAGAGGAACCTGCTTATAACTGTCTCGAGGCCCTGAGGCCCATAGTACATAATCAATGGTACATAATACATAACCTTAAAAAAAATAAAATAGGAAAAACCAATGTCGTAGCCAAAACATCGATTTTCATGAAAATATGGAATTGAGCTCTACCTACTCTGAGGTGCAATAGTGACATATGCTCGACTTGTGCTTTTTGTTTTTAAGGGGTGAATACTATGCCTTCGTGAAAAAACTGAAAAATGCAGGTTTAAGTATTTTACGGATTCACATCTTAGTTACTTATGCAGGATCAAGCTTCTTTCATGTGCTCGAACATGTTTTACGACGTATTCCAAGTTTTCAACCCTTAAAAACCACTCCATATGCCACAATTAATAAAAATTAAAGAATGTATTGTAAAAAATTGAAATTTATGTATGTAGACGTGTATCGTGTATACACGCACATACGATCAATTATGAAACTCCAAAATTATATGGAAAAAATTTGTTGATCCGAAAAAATGTGATTGTTATCCTTTTATCCTAACTCCCTTAATATTGAAGCCACAAAATCGATACGATCACCATTTTGTAGGTAATTTCAGGAACTACAAGACCGTATACAAATCAATATGCTCAAACCTATAATATTCCAGAGGTAACGAGTTAAAAGGTTCAGGAGGGGTGGTCTTCGCATTATACAAATTTCTAATAGTTATTTATATTTGTTAATTTTTATCCTACGTAATAGAAAAAAATTCAAAATTTATATATATATATATATATATATATATATATATATATATATATATATATATATATATATATATATATTATATATATATATATATATATATATATATATATATATATATATATATATATATATATATATATATATATATATATATATATATATATATATAAGAAAAATTAGCCATATAAAGTTGCATTCCAAAGTTGTTAAATGCCTTGTACGATTCATTATTTTATTGTTGAAAATATGCGCGTGGTATACAAAATATCATTGCATTGAAAATCTGAGCTTACCTTTCAAATGTCACGATTCAATAAGGTTAGATTGTAATATGACCGACTAACACTTAGCAGCATACAACATAGAATGAGCCCTAAAAGTTCTTAAAAGCCCGGTTGTTATTAAACATATGTCAAAAAGAGATTCCATACGTCATGGTAATTGTTTTTTGTTGACCTACGCTGTTTACTTTAAATTACTATCTTATGGGCTAGGTAACAATAATTCGTAAAAGTCCCCAAATGAATGTTAACGACAGGGTCAGTTTTTTCACTCTTCTATAATGTATAAATCCGAATCTCATAACTATTTAAGAGTTCCTGTACGTGTGGAAATGGTAAAATTATACAAACGAAAAAAATAAGTCTATTTGACGCGACGCAAGAATTTAAAGACAGTCTTCATATACATATGTTGCCATATATTGTTCTGTTGTTAAAGTTTACTAAATACACTATAGTGACATAATTCAGTCAACGAATGGCTCAAAGAGGGGATGTAGAGTGCGTCAGCAGGAACCTAAGCGATTCCTTCATACATTTTTTTAGAGCATTTTTAGAGTGAACATACTAAAAGTCCTGACGTCTAGGTGAGCTGGGGGGGGGGGGGGCATCGAGCGACACAAACCGGAAGAGTAAAATTTTTCGAAAATAAGATTTTTACCTCACATTTTACATCAAATAACCCATATAACATATAATGTTATGTCATCATTTTTTTTGTCCATAGCGGATATTTTCAATCAAAACACTTTCTAAAGTATATTTATGCTCAAAAATGTTTTAAAAATATTTCTTGTCGTATTATGTTTTAAGGACGTCCTAAAAATAATCAATCTCCTGAGTATATTAATATATTTCTAAGATCCCTAGGTAGGTAGGTTTTAATTAAAAAATATGTTGGCTAAAACGTCCGACGTCAAGTTTACTTGCATTCTCGGAGCCAAAGTGAAATCAGGCCACCAATTATGCTGATATCCTTATCGTGAAGACTGCTGTGGAACAGTCTACTCACAGTTCTGTGGCTGTCGTTGGTGAGGATGTGGACCTCGCTGTTCTTTTGATAGCTTCCACTCTTCCCACCCAAGACATTCTACCGCTGAAACCCGGTCGAGGGAAAATCAAAACAAATGTACTGTCCACCCAAGCGATGCAGCACCATGGTTCTGAACACATCCTGTTCTTACATTCATTTAACGGCTGCGACAAAAACATCTGTAACTCTTAGAAGAAGCAAGGTGGGCCTTTCAAAATGGTATTTGAATTCAGAAATCATCAAGGAAGCGGGTTGTGTGTGGAAGTGATTTTTGCTGCTGCAGCAAGAATTGTGGTAGTGGCAAAATATATATATATATATATATATATATATATATATATATATATATATATATATATATATATATATATATATATATATATATATATATATATATATATATATATATATATAAAACCCGCTAAATTGGGATGCAATTGTATATTACATGGAATCAGACAACACCTCACAAGATCGCAGACATGCAAAGCATTTCACCTAAGAAAAAATCCTGCGTTGTAATTCCTATTTCAATGGGCTTGTTAAGATTCATATCCTTCGATAGTTGTTTAACTGGGATTTATGTACTGAGCATTGCTGTTAATCATCTTATGTGCTAGAACTTTCAACATGTAATGTTTAGTCCAAATAACCCTCCCAGTTAACATTTATTGCAGTGTGGTGAGGACGGGGTTTCTCCATGCAATAAATAATCGTTAATAAATATTTAATAAGCGAGGGTACATTTCGAATTGCGGTATTTATCACCGGAACTTTCGATGTATATCTGCTCTTGAAAGGGTAATTGGGAGGAAATGTATTATAAATTGTTATTTAATTGCTTCTTTATGTTTCACTTCAATCTTTCGAAATTTCAAATTATCAAATCCACAGTATCTTCTTCCTCATTATGAATGTCTTCAGTTTCCAAATTTTCACTATTGTAGTCACTTAATTTCTCCTTTAATAAAATTAAAACTTAATTATCGTTGTAATCCCAGTTTTGTCCATTGCTTTTCAAGATCGCAGACATGCAAAGCATTTCACCTAAGAAAAAATCCTGCGTTGTAATTCCTATTTCAATGGGCATGTTAATATTCATATCCTTCGATAGTTGTTTAACTGGGATTTATGTACTGAGCATTGCTGTTAATCATCTTATGTGCTAGAACTTTCAACATGTAATGTTTAGTCCAAATAACCCTCCCAGTTAACATTTATTGCAGTGTGGTGAGGACGGGGTTTCTCCATGCAATAAATAATCGTTAATAAATATTTAATAAGCGAGGGTACATTTCGAATTGCGGTATTTATCACCGGAACTTTCGATGTATATCTGCTCTTGAAAGGGTAATTGGGAGGAAATGTATTATAAATTGTTATTTAATTGCTTCTTTATGTTTCACTTCAATCTTTCGAAATTTCAAATTATTAAATCCACAGTATCTTCTTCCTCATTATGAATGTCTTCAGTTTCCAAATTTTCACTATTGTAGTCACTTAATTTCTCCTTTAATAAAACTGAAACCTTATTATCGTTGTAATCCCAGTTTTGTCCATTGCTTTATTATATATTTTTTTATAATTTAAAATTTAAAAATATTTTTTCATTTAGGGGCGATTTGGAGGTGTTACACCCTTCGGAGGGATGGGAACTTTTTACACAGTACTAAGTGCTACAGGTACTAAAATCCTAGCAGTTTTGGGTGATTGTTCACCATATTATTATAAAAATCATATTCATAATCATAGTATAAATCATAAATCATAATCATAGTAGGCTAAACATATTAGGAACAGGAAAGGCATATAGGAGAAAGTTTTGCCCCAGTCGTAATGTTCTTACCATTTTATGTTTTTTTGGATCGCTGAACATGAGTCTGAATTTTGCTGATAGAAATTTTGCCCGGAACCTCTTTTCTTTGCAAAAAAATAGAAATGTTGGCAACTTTTTCGGTTTATTGCCTATATCTCAAAAACTATGCATTTTATGGAAAATACCATTCTATACAAAATGAAAGTAGACAAAATTTTCTAAATTATCAATGCAATTTATTTTTTGTATGCCCGATCGTTCCGTCGTTAGAACGTGCTGGAAAGTGGTCAAAATCATAAAGTCGCTACCCCTGCTTCTAGTTTTTTTATTTACTTTTTATAAATTTCTGTATTCCTTAGACTACGTACTTTTTCATGTAGTCAATGGTCATGTATGTTGACCATGTATACTTTTACAGTTAATGAAATACAAATACAATGTGCATAACAAACTATAGTTTGCATAACAAACTATAATTATTGCATTGTAACTGAACACATGCAAACCGTTCTCTTGGCTATTCAGCAAAGTATTGTAACAGATGGGGAACGATCCCTTATCTCAGTGTATAACTACACAGGGAGAACGGCACCGTCTTTGGACCACCTGAGATTTTTGAATTATAAAGAGGCAGCTTTCAGGGCCTCCTCAGATATAGCTGCACTACCATCGTCAGCAGCTGCAGCCACACAGCACAGCTACAGGGTTTATTTATAAGTGCAGCAATGGATAAGGGTTCGATTACGCAGAAGATTGGGGTTGGAAGATGACGAACAACGGGTTGGAACCAATCACCGCACTTTTGGCCCCTGGTTCCCCTGAATTTCTGAACTTGCTGACCTCTAGATGCACTAAGACTTGTGCATGCAACTGCGGTGGCAAGAGGTCCCACCTTCTTGCCACCGATTGTACCATAAGTTGTACCGATATGGGCAGCAACTGCGAGGGTTCCTGTGGGAACGTGTCCGTGAACATTTATGGAAGTGAAGACTCGGACCTAGAGGAAGCACTTGGACATGAACGATTCCTTAATATGTACCAACAACTTCCTATTTGTTCTATTTGTTCTTTACAGATGACCCTGACTATGTTCCTCTTACACGAAAGGCTACAAGATAAACAAAACCAGGATAACGATTGAAGATGTTTTCCCTGACACCTAAGGTAAGTAAAATTGCCTTTTTGAAAACTAAATAGGTACAGAAACAATCTGAAAATTCCTTACAACTATCACTCAATGAAACCATCTAACATTATTTGCACTTTTCAGCAAACTGAGGCCCACCTGAAGCTGTCGAGCAACATGAATGAAGCCACCACCTACAAGTTCTACTGCTTCTAGTTTTTTATTTATTGTAAACACATTTAATTTTATTTCTTTTATAAATTTCCCTATTCCTTAGACTGCGTACTTTTTCATGTATGAATTTGTGGTGCAATTATAAGTTCATTTTATTCATTTGTCTGCAATATTTTCTTTATTTTCAAAACTGTGAATGCATACATGGTCGTATCCACGGAAATCGGACGGAAAATACCATAAATCTCATTTGCAATTTGTTTGGATTTTGACAATTTTTCAGCGCACTCAGCGGCGGAACGATCGTCCACAAAAACAATTAATTAGATATATAGAAAATACCCAAAAAACATAAAGAATGAGAAAATTAGAACTATGGCAAGACTTTCCCCTATTTCTCCTAATATGCTTAGCCTACAGGGACACGAGCAAATTGTGTACCGTTTGGCATCGGGGAAAATGTTTGAATAATAATAACTATTAGGTCAAATAGTACGGAAGCAAATCGCTAAAATCGCAAACTAAGGGCTAGTTCTGTTTTTTAATGTGTCATTAGGACCACTACCAGTAGTGTATATCCAAGCTTGCAGCTTCGAAAGACCTGTGCTAACTTCCCATCACTCGAGAAACCGCGAAATTTTCGCACTTTTTTCGATTTTTTCACTATATCTTCTAAACTATGCTTTTGTTAACATAAAACTAATAACATATTTCATGTTTTTACATTTTTAAAGTAGATTAAAGTTGCTACAATTTGTGATCAGAAGCAGCTATGTAGGTATAATAGTTACCAAGATACAGCCCTCTAAAAATTGTATTCTTTTGCAAAAAAGTGAAATGTTAAGATTTGGTTAACTTTTGTCCCCTTATTGGGGAAAATTTACAGGAGCAGTGTTGGAAAAATGTACCGGAGAAAGTGTGAGAAAGCCTGAGAGTTTCCACATAATGCTTAAAAATCCAAGAAATAACCAACTATAATTTGCTTGTATTTTAAATTATTCACTCACTGCAAATTTACTTTATTTCATATCTACTTAGACAAATTTTACTATAATGCGAAATAACACTCGTATAGTCTCGAACACCGGTTTACACGTGGTTTGAGTAAGGTCTTCAAAAACGTGGGTATAACAGCGATTCATTCGTCGAGTAATAAATTACAACCACTTTTAGACAATCCAAAGGAAAAAATTGTTCCAAATGAAAGGTCTGGGATTTACGAAATTAGTTGTAATGATTGTGATCGAAAATATGTTGGACAAACGAGACGATCAATTAACACCAGATTTAAAGAGCATATGGCTCATCTAAAATATGGAATAACAGAAAAGTCGTCTCCGGATGATACCAACTTGGTTGGCGAAACGCGCGTCGAGTGAAGTGAAAGTGTTTTGGTGTTTGTGGAAACTACTCCGAGTGTTATAATTACATCAATGGTTCAAGCCCTATCCAGTTATAATGCGAAACACATACATATTTTATACATATAACCTGCGACACGGTACGGTCACACAAATAACAAGTTATTTTAATTTTTTCACACACATCCGCAAATTTCATTTATTTCGTATCTGCGGTGTTAGATTTTGAATTTATTTTTTTGTGTCCACCCTCTGAAAATACCCACGAGCCACATCGTTCTGTATTTAAATTAAAGCTAATTACATTCGCTATATCTTCCCCTATGGCTTTACCCGTAAAATATTCTTCGATTTCTGGGATGAAAGTTGACAGACAGGGGCTGTGGTAAATATTGTACCTATAGAGCTGGTTGTAGTCTCAAATTGTAGCAAATTTAAACTACTTTAAAATACGTGATAAAATTCTTTATAAACAAACGCATTGTTCGTTGTAAAAGATATAGTGATTAGAAGATATAGTGTAGAAGATAGAAAATGTTGTAGAAGATATGGCGAGTATAGATTAATGTACTATATGTCTGGCCTATATAATAAGTTTATATAATATACGAAGGGGCATTTAGTTGTCAATGAATCACTTATTTCAAAGTTATGTCGTAGATTTACACGTATGTGTAGTTCCTATGTCTTGAGCAACGTTTATAGAAAATAACGTTTAGTTGTATTTTAAGAGTGAATTTTCCATGTAGCTGTTAAGGTAGTTTTCTCATATTATTAGTCGATAGAAAGAAAATTTCCCTGTATATTTTAATACATTACAGATTAAACCTAAGCAACTAAAGCACTCTATAATGAATGTGACGGAACCGAAAGAATTAATAAAGAGTAGAATTTTTAATGGATTCCTAGGCATAAAAGAATACGAACGTCTCACAGCCTTATTTGACTTTTAAACATCGCCATTATGCACCAGCTTTTCCGAAATTTGCATAATAAATCCTCTAGCAAAGTTGAAAGCTTTTGTCTGTCTTCAAACTGTGTAGTATTTTCTGAATCTGCATAGAAAATAATTCTGGTAACTCATAGATAATAATTGTGAAAATATATTATATTTTAACCGTATTTGTACCTATATTCGTTCCTACTATACCTATTATGTAATATAAAATTATAAATTGTGTTTTCTTTTAGTAGAGTAATTTTATAAGTCTGGTTTTTTTCCAGAATTTTTGAAAACTGAGTAAATCATTGATGCCATTGGAATTTATATATTATTGTTAATGCTCTTCGACTCTTGATATTGTACTGTCTGTTTTGTATTACATATAGCATAATATAACATACATTTATAGACTTTTCTCGAAATTTATCATACCGCAAAAGTCACAACTATCGAAACTGGAGCAATAATCGAAATTACTAAATTACATAAATAATTTTAGTATTAGACGCCGAAAATCATAGTTTGTTTTAATTCTTACATATTTTAAAAGATGCAAAATTTAATGTGAATCTAAAAATTCTTTATTTCCGTAGACGCTACTATTTCAAAATATCATTTGCTCCAAATGGCACGAGATATAAATCGAAATTTCAAAAATTGACAACTCAAAGAAATTCTTAAGTTTTATCGCAGTCAAAAACAAAATTCGTCAAACTGTAGGATTTGCTTGCAAGGTTGTAGTTTGGCAATAAATGTTTTTCGATTATGATAAGCTCTTCTTAACAATAAAAAAATAACTATATTTATGTTCACTTACAAGTCTGTGCCTTTTTTAACATATTGACTGAAATGATCAACAGGCATCTATTAAAGCTATTATTTTACATAGCATATATTTGTAATAATATGCGCTCGGTTTATCAGTAAAACGCACCGGCGCATTCGCCACAATTACTAATACAATGCAAATTTAATAATCATCATTAACTGTTCGTTTAGTAAATTTTAACAACAGATCAACAATAATGCACGTACTTAATAAACTGACCCTATATTTGACATTAATTTGGGGACGTAATATCAGTAGGCTGTACTAAAATCTTATCGGGTTTAAGAAAATGTAAAAAAAATTGTAAAACTAGATCACTTATCAATTTCCTTAGAGCCGAAACTATGGATTGAATTCATACAAAATATGATATACCTCTTTATACGCATATCGAATATGGAAGTGATATACATATATTGTAAGTAATTTTTTTATAATAAAATTAAGAAAATTGAATTTCTTGTATCTACATGCGATAGAGAAGTTTAAATAACTTTAAACTCCTGAGTAAACAGCTAAAGTAGTCTTATAGCCTTATGAGCTGACTTTTATAATGGCAAAATAACTTCAAATACATGATTGCAATAAACTTTCAACAATTATCAAATGTAGAGATAATGGAGTAAATAATGTCTTCTTTAAGCAGATAAATCCCACATCACTTCTGAAGAGCTCAAGAAGAGTGATGAAGCACATATATATATATATATATATATATATATATATATATATATATATATATATATATATATATATATATATATATTGTGACACTAAATTAAGGATAACAGGCAATGTCACAGAGGCCGGCTGCTCGTCTTTACGGCAAGCGGTCGTGAGTTCGGAGTTCGCGTTTAAAACTCCCGACAAGTTAGATCTTTACTCTGCGTATAAGTAAACCAGCCCAGGCGCCGTCCGATTTTCCTAAAATCGGCAAAAATAAATTTATAAATGATAAATACACAGCTGGCAAGATATGTGGCAGGTGCAAATAAAACACACTGTATCCGGATTCAAATATAATAACTAAATATAAATATGTGTGAATAAAAGTAAGTGTAAAAAAAATATGTGTAAAAGTGTAAATAGACGTAATACGGAAAACTTGAACAAAGACAAATAATGTGTCACCACAACACCGTGTGACACAGGGAATCACAACTTGCGACAACAACAAAACAATGTGGAAAGATCTGTTGTGAACTTTACCGTTTAAATAATCTATGATTTGTGATTCCGACGTTCGACTCTAATACATTAACCTATGTGACATGTGACACTTTTTACAATTTTACAATTAGCAGAGGCAAGCTCAATGAACTGTGAATACGCACAAGCTACAGTATAAAATAAATGGCGATGGTGATATCGCTGGTAATAATAAGACATACAATCCTAAACAGATGTATTACCTAGGTGAGTAGGTAATGATTGGGCCTCCAACAATAAATGCCCAACTAAACAAACTAAAGGTACACTATCTAAATTATAGTTTTTACAGGTAGGTAAATGCCCTTACGAACAGCTGTCCATAAGTTTACAAAGAAACATTAGCAATTTCTTAATCAAAATAGGTACGCAAAGTTTAGGAAATATATATAATACGATACCAAGAGGGCTAGAGTTACGAGGATATTATCACCATCCATATATTTGGTTCTAGAAGTGCCGTGACCATAAACGTGAAGTAAAGCTGTCCCCCACAACGCTACCTTAATAGAGAAAGTGGTACTTACGGTCGGAACCAAGTACACAAACCGTCTATAACTGTTTTCGGATACCACTCGGATGAATCCTGCTGGAGGACCAATGCCCAGGCTTGAGGGGCTCCGATGTACTCACTCTATGCAAAGCAAACGCTTGCTCAAAGGCTTCTCTGATCCACCGCAGCTCACTTCAGGATTAATTAAAGGCTGCGCCCCACGGATATCAAACTTTACAACAAGTTACCCAAAGTCTAATCAACAGACGAAACTAGTGGTTGTCTCCACTGTGCAATGTTCACTGCCTTTTGCCAAGTGCCACTGGTGTCAATCGTGCAAGTGAAGATAACAAGAATAAGAGGCCTGAAAACGTGCCGTGTTTCAGTATTTCACATATGAAATTTATATCAAAACAAAGAGGAGAGTTAGTTGTCACATACCTTAGCTCTTCTTAGGCCTCCTTAAAACTTTGAGCCAGAGTATTGTAGAAATAGTTATTAAAATTTCACAATCTGTGTTATGGCTCCCAAGTACACACAAAAAAAGGCTTTTTTTTGTCTTCTTGATAAAACTGATCTGATTAGCCAAATTGAAATAATTAAAGTTACTAGATTTTAATTTGAATTTAAAATGCTGTTAATATTTCTTACTTCAAGCAGTTGCTGATAATAAAGTAAATTCTCAAACAATCCTTTCTCTTATTTATTGTTATATTTTGTGTACTTAGTCCGTCAGAATGCAAATAAATACCACTCTCCCTAAATTAGTAGCTGTAAAACCAAACTTAATACCATATTTTAAAACCAAACACAGCGGCCCTGAGGGTATTCACTGGCGTGACAAACGCAATTAATCTATGGGTAAGTACATACAGGGTGGTGGAAATTATGACACCGTTACAATATATATATATATATATATATATATATATATATATATATATATATATATATATATATATATATATATATAAATATATATATATATATATATATATATATATATATATATATATATATATATATATATATATATATATATATATATATATATATATATATATATATATATATATATATATTTATGTCCAGATGAACAAATGATTTTAGTGTTGACAAGCAATATATCACTCCCTCTTTGAATGCTGCAGAATTCTATTGTATATGTAATTCAATGTCCTCTAGCACGTAGCTAAGAAAGTAGTTGCTTTCAATAGGTTCTACAAGATGTTATGCATTTTAAAGTTTAACATCTTCTGGATAACTGTATGCCTAATGCTTTTATATATAATATGTTCAAATAGAACAAATATAAATAGTAGACTAGCTTTGTGTGTTCTAAGAATTTGAGTTCCGTCAAAAACTGATGTCATAAAATGTCACTACAAGTGGTGTTGGAGTATTAATATTTTAAATTTAAGTATAAATGATCAATGAAACAGGTCCGACACCACTCTGAAGATCCTCAATGAAGGTGAAAGAACTTGTACAACTTCTAAGTGGTTCGTTTCCATGTGTATGTCCAGATGACTGGTAAGTGTATATATATGGTGTATATATATATATATATATATATATATATATATATATATATATATATATATTATATATATATATATATATATATAAATATATATATATATATATATATATATATATATATATATATATATATATATTATATATATATATATATATATATATATATATATATATATTTATATATATATATATATATATATATATATATATATATATATATATATATATATATATATATATATATATATATATATATATATAAATATATATATATATATATATATAGTAATATTTATAACTTTATTTATATTTAGAATTTTTTTATATTATTTTGAATTTCAACTCTTATCTCAGGTGGGTTCAGAATTGCACGGCTATGATATAATTAATTTTAATATATTTAATTTCACGAAATAATAAATGTAAAATATATAGTAGTAAGATGTAGTAGTAGTAAGCTGACTTCACGGTCAACGGAACTGAATCTCTATCGCAAGTATAGTACTAAAATTAGGTTCTGATATTTGGTTTCTAAAATCCTGTAAACGTCATTCTGTTTTTCCGAGTTTCATTCAAGTTAAAATTCCAAATTGTTCGAATATTTCAAATAAGGTTGCTTTATTTGCAAAACAAAAATGGCTGGATTTAGAAATCAATTATATGTACAGTAAACGGAGTATGCTTGAGATACAAGCATATGATCTTTACAAGAAGCTTACTTTCGAGTTAAATAATTTAGATTATGAACAATGGTGCGAATTTCAGAGGAACATGTTTTTTTCAATCAATGCGAAATTTATCAAAAAAATGTCTTCACAAAATAAAATATTTAAAAAATTGATTACTAATGTACCAAAAAATGTTCCTCGGAAGGTCGTTGACATTGTGGAAAATCACTCGTCACACTCTTTTGATAAAGAAGAACTTGACCTTCTAAACAAGGGTTTAAACTTTGCTGTAGCCCTTTCTGATAAGATTTTGGATGATGTCGTGGCAGGGATTGAAAGCTCAATTCAATATCTGCCTGATTCATCCAAGGGTCTCGTCAGAGTGGCTTGTAGGAACCAAATTTCTAAAAATATAATGACTAACGTAGGCAATAGAAAGTCATGCTCAAAGAATCCTAGAAAGACTATCAAAAGATTGCACGAAAAAGACTGTTTTTATTTAAAAGCAGATAAAGGTAATAAGGTTGTTATTTTAGATAAAGAGGACTATTATGAACGGGTAAACAACCTAATTAGTAATGGTCCTTATAAAGAACTTACTAGAAACCCTTTACCAAGAATGACCACTGAAATAAAAAAATGTCCTCAAATCATGTAACAACCTTATTACTCCACCTGTTAAGAATGGGTTACGTGTGTCTAACCCTACTGTGCCTAGATTGTATTGTCTACCAAAAATTCATAAGCCAGGGAAGTCGATGCGTCCAATAGTATCGTCTATTGGATCTCCGACTTACCACTTATCAAAATGGTTGACTAAGGAATTTGAAAGTTTGCCAATTGCACAGCCTAGTTTTTCAGTTAAAAATTCGAATGATTTCATTGATAAGGTCAAGAATATTCAATTGCAAGACGGTGAAATTTTGATTTCCTTTAATGTTTGGTCATTATTTCCTAGTGTACCAATTCCACAGACCTTGGACTATCTTGAGGATTTACTCGAAATAAACAACTATAGAAGAGAAGTAATAGAATAATATATAAACCTTACTAAACTTTGTATGAAACAAAATTGCTTCCGTTTCAATGACAAGTTTTATGAACAACATGAAGGAACCGCAATGGGTAACTGTTTATCGCCTTTCATTGCTAATGTCTTCATGAGTCGTTTTGAAACTGAAGCAAAAGAAGAATTCGAGTATTTTCCTATGTGGATTTGGCTTAGGTATGTGGATGACATTTTTTGCCGTGTTTGACACTAAGATTGCGGATGTAGAAAACTTCATTTCCAAATTAAATAGTCGTTTCACTTCTGTAAAGTTTACATATGAACTAGGAAATAATGGAAAACTTTCATTTTTAGATGTATTAGTAATTAAAAATAGTGATAATGGGTTAGAATTTGATATATATAGAAAGGATACCAGTACGATCAGATATATCCCTAATGACTCTCACCACTGCTATCAACATAAAATGGCAAGTTTCAATTTTCTTGTCCATCGTTTACTAAGTTTCCCTCTCAGTAATGAGAGATTTGAAAAAGAAAAAGTATTAATTAAAGATATAGCTGTGAGTAATGGTTATCCTAGAGATATAGTTGAAAAACTAATTAGGAAGCGTAAATTTAAGGACACACTTCGTAATTCTACGACCTTTCAAAAGGATATAGAGGCTCCAAAATATGTATCCATCCCTTACGAACCCCGGTTTACTCATGGTTTGAGTAAGGTTTTCAAAAACGTGGGTATAACAGCAATTCATTCGTCGAGCAACAAATTACAACAACTTTTAGACAATCCGAAGGATAAAATTGTTCCAAATGAAAGGTCTGGGATTTACGAAATTAGTTGTAATGATTGCGATCGAAAATATATTGGACAAACGAGACGGTCAATTAACACCAGATTTAAAGAACATATGGCTCATCTAAAATATGGAGGAACAGAGTTGCACAACATGCTTTTGACAACAATCATAGAATAGATATTAGTAATTTAAGATTAGTTAGAAATGTGACCAATAATAGACAGTTGGATGCATTTGAGAGCATAGAAATTGTAAAATGTAATAGTAGTATGAATAGCGACAAGGGACCTATCCCGTATAGCCCGCTTTACGCGTTGCTTAGCAACCGATGATTGAAGCGTGATTAGTCACGCGTAAATTTCACGGTGATATCATACCGTAGCCCGCTTTACGAGTTGCTTAGCAACCGATCATTGAAGCGTGATTAGTCACGCGTAAATTTCACGGTGATATCATTAGTGACGTCACCGGAAAAATAGTATAAATATGGTAGATTTTGTAGTTTAAGATTAGTTTTAATCGTCTCCGGATGATGCCAACTTGGTTGGCGAAACACGCGTCGAGCGAAGTGAAAGTGTTTTGGTGTTTGTGGAAACTACTCCGAGTGTAACACCCTCCTACTAATGTGTGACGATTTATCAGTTCTCTTCTTTCTATACCTATCAGTTTCTCCCAAATTTCTTATTATTTTTTCTTAATGTCTTTCTAATTAATTAATTATCCCCGTCCGTCAAAATTATCTTTTCCCTAACAACCATACTCTCTCGATTTTTTAAAAACAATTTTCTAATATTTTATACAATTTTATATCAAACGAATACTAATTTACACTTTATATTATCTCTTATAAACTTTGTCATCTTGTGTGTCCAATATACATTCTTCGTCTATATTTACAAAATACAAACATTCCACCGGATAAGAGTTAAACAAAACAACCATATAAACATATATTTATTCATCATTTCAGATTTACCTTACATCTTTGGTATGCATGTGTGTGGAACCAGCTCATACTCTCTGATACACTCCATCAATCCACAATACCACTACTACATTTCGTTATAATATATATATATATATATATATATATATATATATATATATATATATATATATATATATATATATATATATATATATATATATATATATATATTAGCTTTGAAATTCTTTGCTATTCATATTTATTTTGTGAAAAGTAATCTTGGGTTGGTAGCTACCAACCCAAGATTACTTTTAATAGTATACTATTACTATTACTATTATTATACTACTATTATATTACTATTAATAGTAATCTTGGGTTGGTAGCTACCAACCCAAGATTACTTTTCACAAAATATATATATATATATATATATATATATATATATATATATATATATATATATATATATATATACATATATATATATACATATATATATATATATATATACATACATATATATATATATATATATATATATATATATATATATATATATATATATATATATATATATATATATATATATATATATATATATATATTGTTCTTTTAGCAAGAAATAAAGACATATTATTATTATTATATATGTAAGTGTGAAATTTTCGGAAAAAATCACATTTATCTATATCATAATAATAATAATGAAAATTTGAGAGAGTAGGCGCATCTACTAAATCTAAAACCATTATCACGACGGTTTCGTTAGATAACTTTTAGAAAATTTTAGTCTGTAAAGTTTGTAGCCTGTAAA